>CAUYQU010088173.1:0-127297 GCA_963574635.1 Cheracebus regulus
AGGGGAGGGACAGTGGAGGGTGGGGAGTTGGGGGGAGATAGCATGGGGGGAAATGCCAGATATAGGTGAAGGGGAGGAAGGCAACAAATTACACTGTCACGTGTGTACCTATTCAACAATATTGTATGTTCTTCACATGTACCCCAAAACCTAAAATGCAATTAAAAAATAATAATAATAATAATAATAATAATAAAGTACACACATCTCAAATGGACAAAATCTATATGCAAAGTAGACATGACTTTCTCTCCTGAACAATGCTGCAGAAGACAAAATTATTCTTCTCTGTCTCCCCTTTTATAGGCATCATGCAGATGGCTACCTTTTTTTTTTACTTATTTTTTTTCCAGAGGAGTTACAATATTATTGATCAGTATTTCTTTTCCCCACTGAAACTATGCCTTAGATGGATGGGGGTGGTGGTACATTTCTCCTCTAAGCAGAGTTGCTTACACTAGGAGTTGATGTTAGTTTTTTTCTGAGATTGGCAGTTTTATGCATAAGAGTTGATTTTAGCACATTTTTTAGGGTCTGGAAATTAAACACAGAACCAGTGTTTTCTAGCTCATTCATAGCTTCCATCATAATCTTTCTTAATTGTTTTTGTCCTGGAAACCTTCATACTTTCAAAGAGTTTGGATGAGCTCATTATTTTCAAATTTTTCTTTTGGAAAATCCTGGAAGCGTCCTCAGCCTGTGCTTTCTCTTACTATTTCACCACTCCCTGGAGTGTGCCTGCTGAGCTTGCCCATGAAGTTTTTAACCACACCAGCTTTTTCTCCTATGTAAGCCCAATCTCAGCAGGTTCAAGTTCAGTATCAATTCAGCTTTGAGTCATGAATTAAAGCTAGACGGAACTTTAGAAATCATCTAATTCAGTTTTACAAATAAGAAAACAAAAGCCTGCTCACTTTTTCTACTAGTTTCCTCCAGCGCATGTTTCTGCCTTAGTTGATTCTGAGGATTTTCCTTTCTTTTCTTCCCTAGCTGGGTACCTACTCAGCAGCCATGAGAGCCCTGTTGTGAACATACAGAAGAGGAAATGAGAGACAAGGCTGCCACCATGTGGTATGACAGGTGAACAGGAAGAAGGGGTTTGTACAGAGAAGTGTGAACATTGGGAAGCTTGTGAAAGGTGAATGTCCATTCATTAGAACAGTAATTGTCAACTGTTTGTAATTGCCGTCATGACTTGGTAAGATTTAGAAGTTTGTGAAATCCTCCTTATGGTACATCAGCAACTCCTGCACAGCCATTAGACCTAGCCACGGAGCTGCCTTAAATCTTAGGAAGATTTTATAATTGACAGATGTCCATGGATTGAGAGGTCTATAGAAGGCCCTTAGGAATATTTTTTTTATCTAAAAATAGACCTAGATATGGATAATTTTATTTTATAAAATCATATTAAGTAAAACAATATTATAGGATATTAAATTATTAGCATTCTTTTTGTGTTCCAGTCTTTTTTATAATCAGATAGTTTTGGCATGAAAAGCAGTAGTGTATGTTCGATTGGTGAGATAGTTTAATGAAATAGAATTTAACAAATGTTAAGTGAAGCAAATATTTGAGAATTCAGTATTTAAATAGGTTTTGCTTTCAGTAGTTACATAAGTTGTATTCTAGTTTGAGTGTCACAGAAATGTGCACTGCGATATATTTTTGTTAAACATAAAAGGGAAGCACAAGTGGACTCACTGCTCAAGTGTCATAAAGGCCACTCTGTAGATGCGATGCTTCCAGCAAGCTGACCCAGGATAAGAAGCAAGGCAATGAAAGATAAATCCACCAAAAATACTGTATCAGCAGCTATTCTGGTCCTAGACAATCACAAATTGCTCATGGCATGTACCCACATATCTGCACTACTTTACCCAGAATCAATGAGAAGGCGCAGGGGGCACTATATCAGCGGCTCTCCCTCTGCTAATCTAAAAGAATTAGAAATAGGCTCCTCCTATAAAATTGCCCAACATTCTTACAACAGCCTAATCATTTCAAAAGAGCAATTTCCTTTATTAATTGAAAGCAGCTGAAAAATATATTAGCCTCATTTTACATTTTTTAAAGCTTACATATCTCAAGTATTTGAAACAAAGAAAACTACATCAGAGGGGAAGCAAAAGGTGACTGGATGGGCCCTGGCCTCATGGCATGGTCGAGAAGTTGAGCTGGCTGGGCGTGGTAGTTCACGCATGTAATCCTAGCAGTTTGGAGGGCTGAGGAGGGTGGATCACTTGAGGTCAGGGGTTTCAGACTAGCCTGGCCAACATGGTGAAACCCCATCTCTACTAAAAATACAAAAATTACCCAGGCTGGGTGGCATACACCTGTAATCCCAGCTATTCAGGAGTCAGAGGCAGGAGAATTGCTTGAACTCAGGAGGGCGGAGGTTGCAGTGAGCCAAGACTGTGCACTCCAGCTTGGGTGTCCAAGTGAGACCCTGACCCCCTAAACAAAGTTGAGTCCTGGAGTAAGACTTATTTGGACTAAAACACCAGTGTCACCACTTAGGTGATGACTTTGGTCAAGTTATTGAACTCATCCCTTCTCCAGTTTCCTCATCTGGAAAATGGGATAATGACCTGTCCTCTGGGTGGTGGCAAGTATTATACAGGTAAAGGCATGCACAGCACTTAGCACAGTGCCTAACATTTACTCAGCACTCCGTAAATGCTAGGCTAATAGAATCACCCAGCACTAGAGACGTGAATACAGCTAGATTCTGAGCATGCTCACAATAAAGCCTAAAGAGAAAAACTTAACTTCCATTGCATTTTTTAGACATTTACAAAAAATATGTGTCACCCAAAAAGCAGTCGTTGAATGCCTGCAGGATTTCTCAAAGGCTGGATCTTAGTTAAGGCACCACATTTTCAGCCTAGAACTCGGAATTTCTTAGCACATCACACCAAAAAATTAGTCTCTTGGTGAAAAGTTCATCCTGAGTTAGTGAAGCGAGCACCAATTTTCTAGTCAAATGATCCTACATTCAGATTTTCAGATTCATCACTTCCTAGTTATCTCTTCTTGAACTTCACTTTTCTCATATGTAAAGTAAAAAGAAGGGCCGGGCATGGTGGCTCGAGCCTGTAATCCCAGCACTTTGGGAGGCTGAGGCGGGTGGATCACAAGGTCAGGAGTTTGAGATCAGCCTGGCCAAATGGTGAAACACCATCTCTACTAAAAATACAAAAATTAACCAGGATGGTGGCACGCACCTGTAGTCCCAGCTACTCGGGAGGCTGATGCAGGAGAATCGCTTGAACCCCGGAGGCAGTGGCTGCAGTGAGCTGAGATCCCACCACTGCACTCCAACCTGGGTGACAGAGTGAGACTCCATCTCAAAAAGAGAAATGAAAGAAAGAAAGAAAAAAGAATAAGAGTAGTAGCAAGTACTTATAGACAGCTTACCAAAGATATGGCACTCACTATGTTACCACTACAGCAGGGATAATGTATGTAAACACCTATCCTGGAGCAAGCCTGAATATTTTTTTTTTTTTATTACCTTGGAATTCTTTGATAGTGGTGTCTAGAGAAACCCTGGGATTTAGGAATCTGGGAATGGACTTACAAACTTATTTTGTCTGATGAATAGAAAAATAAGAATACAGGAGGAAATGATTTGGCAGTGTTCTAGTTATCAATTTGTTGTCTCTCACCACCAAATCCACGCCTGGTTCCCTGTTCAGCTGGAAACCACTGCTCTGGAGCTGGGCTCTACCATCATTTCTCCTTTGCAGCTGGCATGATGCTATACTTTATCAGTAGAGGGCGCTGGAGGGACACTGCAAGGAGAAGTGTTTCCTCTTTCGCATTCATCCACTGTGCCCCTCCTAGCAGACTTTTTATTTTATTTTATTTATTTTTGAGACAGAGTCTGGCTCTGTCACCTGGGCTGGAGTGCAGTGGTATGATCTAGGCCCCCTGCAACCTCCGCCTCCTGGGTTCAAGTGATTCTTCTGCCTCAGCCTCCCAAGTACCTGGGACTACAGGCATCTGCCATCACACCCGGGTAATTTTTTTATTTTTGATACAGACAGTGTTTCACCATGTTGGCCAGGCTGGTCTCGAACTCCTGACCTCAGGTGATCCACCTGCCTAGGCCTCCCAACATGCTGGGATTATAGGCCTGAGCCACCGCATCACCCACTGTGCTCCTCCTAGCAGGCTTCTGCAGGCCATGCTCCTGCAGCAGGTGTGGCCTCCAGCGGCATCTGGCGGCCAGAACACAGCCACTCCCTTGTGGAGATTGACATCCATCCCCTCCTCAGGTGGCTTTACAGCGACTTCCTAGGTGTGGCACCTCTTGTGGGTGGCTTTCCCCTTAAATCCTAGAGGACAGATTCCCAGTGATTCCCAGCCATGGTTCCCAGCTTGCCAGCCTCTGCCAGCCTGCACCCCAATAGGGAGTTTCCTGCTTGCTAGCTCTGGCTGAAATTCTAGTTTGCCAGCCTTTGCTCAGACCAGCTATGGGACAGCTATGGTCCCAATCAACCCAGGAACCATTCCTCTCTCCAATGGACTTCTCCAGTGAGGTCTAAATCCCAGCCTTGGGAAGGGGCCCTCTCTTCCAACTTTGTTCCCTTGGTGGGTATATTCACTCATCCCTAGGGTTCTCCTTTTATAGTTAATACAGTTCATCCTCTGTTGTAGTCATTTTTTTTTATTTTTTATTTTTATTTTTAGAGATGAAGTCTTGTTCTGTCACCCAGGCTGGGGTGTAGTGGCATGATCTTGACTCACTGCAACCTCCACCTCCTGCATTTAAGCAATTCTCCTGTCTCAGCCTCCCGAGTAGCTGGGATTACAGGTGCATGCCACTATGCCTTGCTAATTTTTTATATTTTTAGTAGAGAGGGGGTTTCATCATGTTGGCCAGGCTGGTCTCGAACTCCTGACATCAAGTGATCCACCCACTCCGGCCTCCCAAAGTCCTGTGATTACAGGTATGAGCCACTGCACCTGGCCAGTAGTCAACTTTTTAAACTAAATGTATTCAGATTACAATCTGGTTTCTGCCTTCTGATAGGACACAAACTGCAAAGGTGGGTTATTCATCCAACCTCTGTGAAAAACCAATGAACTCTATTCTACTTTCTTGTGACCAAATTTCCTCTGTCCTTCATATCTTTCCGGGAAATTCTAAATACATAATGGAGATTTTGGTTCTTTATGTGAATCACATCCCTTTTATCAATCCATCCTTGGCTCAGATGTATAAATTTCACTGAATGGTCAAATCAATATTGATAGGAGCCTGCAAACGTTATGCCTCTTCCCGTTATGAGTTGATTTTAACTGATTCTGTACCATCCTAGAATTGATCTCACTTACATGGCAGCTTACACCTTCTTGGTAAGGTGATTGGGAGAGCCTTCAGGGAGGAGGTGGCATTTGAGTTGGACCTTGAAGGAAGGATGGAATTTCATGAAAGTGGAATACAGCCACAATCATGGGAATATTCCAGGCATAAGGAAAAGATGCAGATGTTTAAGCATTTGTCCAACTAACATATTTGATGGTGGAAAAAATAGAGGTAGAGTTGAGATGCAGGTAAAGTCAGAACATGGAAGGTCTCGAATGCCAAGCAAAGAAACATGGAGGTGTATTATGTTTTCATGAGGATTTGGTTTCAGTGTAGAATAGATTGGATTGGGGCATGATTCTGAGACCTATTCAAATCCATGAATGAGAAAATGATTGTAGTAACCAAGATATGAGGCAACTTGGACCTGTAGAGCCATGAGGATAGGAGAAATGGAAAGGAAGGAATAGATGTACTAAACAATGTAAAGGAAAAATACATGAGATCCTGAATGAGTGGGTGTAAGAGAGGAGACTGATAATTGGAGAGTTGTTTAGTTTGTGGCAACAGAAACAGGAGATCATAGGGAAAACATGTTAGTGCTGATTTTCCAATCTGACAGAAATGTAGTGTGAGTAATAAAAAGTCCCTATAATTAATATAACTGCTGGGATGATATAATCTCAACACTTTATCTATTTTTTTATTTAGAAACACACCTGTTAATTTTGTTTTTTGGTAGAGATGAGGATGGAGGTCTCACTATGTTGCCCAGGCTGGTCTCAAACTCCCTGGCTCAAGCAATCCTCCCATCTCAGCCTCCCAAAATGCTCAGGTTTACTGGCAGGGACCATCATGCCCAGTCCTACTTACTTATTTATCTAGTCTCCTATTGTGTCTTTCAAAAGGGTTCAGTGAAGGAAGTTATTATTATTCCTCTGAATGAAGATTTGGCAGGTCCCATACTTTTTGTGCAAGTTCTTAATAGACAATTCTAAGTGTCACAGAGTTTCAATTCAGTAATTACAAAGTCCAAGTCAAGATATTAATAGAAACTCTAAACTATTTGTGTTAAACCTTAGCTTGCCAGCACAGATTTGCCTGAGGCTGGAAGTGGAAAAAGGCATGTAGCTGGCTTCATCTTAGTCTCTCTCCCTGTTTTTCTCTTCCTCTACCCCTAACCTTGCCAGTTTCTGACCTCCAAAAGTTGAAACAGGAAGGGGTGAGTTAGGAGACTCGTAGGGTAAAGGAAATACAGAACAGGGTATCATTACTATTTGGCTCCACATGTTCTGGACCTGCAGATGTCTAGAGCCAACCTTTTTCTTACGGGAACTGTCCCTTGCCCCAGACAGATGCATCTCCACTTCATGTGGCCCCTTGAGGTTCTGTCTGTGGGCTTCATCTTTCTACTTGGGTTCTTCTGCCTCTCCAACTGGTCCGCTTGGACTGGGACCAAGCTGACCTCGTGCCAGCTTGCTCTCCTGTGGATGACAGCTCTGAGTAAATATAGTCATGCACCACTTAATGATGGGGATACATTCTGAGAAATGTGTCACTAGGTGATTTTGCCATTGTGTTAACATCATAGGGTGCACTTACACAAACCTAGATGGTATAGCCCACTACACACCCAGGCTATATGGTCTAGCTTATTGCTCCTAGACCACAAGGCTGTATGGCACGTTACTGTACTGAATACTGTAGGCACTTGTAACATGATGGTTAGTGTTTGTGTAGCTATACATAGAAAAGGAACCATAAATATATGGCATTATAATCTTATGGGATCACTGTCGTATATGTGGTCCACCACTGACTGAAATGTCGCTATTTGGTACGTGACCATAGATCCCAGCAGTTTTCCTCTCCTGGCTCTGCTACGAAGGAATTGAGCCTCTGTGGCCTCAGGTAGGAATCATCCCTGGGAAATCTCTCCCACACCAGGAAATGGCAGGTCTCTCCTTCCCCCTTGAGATAGGAGTGAGATGGGGCTCACAGCTCAGCCCCATACCGCATACAACATCTTCTTCCGAAGATATTCTTCTCACTAAAATCTTTCTCTCCACACTTACCTCTCCCTTTTTATTCTTGATTTGGTGTGGGGTTCAAGGGTCATGAAGCCATTTTTGGACCAGTTTCTTTACAAATTCTTCATAATGGATTCTTTCTTGAATCTTACATCTGTTACAGTGTACTATCTTAACAAAAACCTCAATGTGAACATTATCTTACAGAAAGGCTAATCCCAGTGGTAAGTTCTTTTCCTGAATTTCTTTTATAAAGCATAAATTAAGCTAATGCTATAATTTTTGCATCAAAATTTATGTGTTTACATATTTTAAGTAAATAAAACATATTTATGTAAACATAAATTATTTATATATGTTAATTAGATTTATGGGTTTTTTTTTTACTCTTTGATTCTAAGAAAATTTTAAGACAGCTTTCATAGATTTCGTATATTAGTTCCATTGCTGCTATAACAAATTCCCACACATTTAGTGGCTTAATAGAACACAAATTTATTATTTTGCAGTTTTGGAGGTCAGAGACTTTAAATTGGTTTCATTGGGCTAAAATCAAGATACAGCAGGACTGCCTTCTTCCTGACAGCTCTGACAAAGAGGCTACCAGCATTTTGGCCTGTGGTCTTTTTTTTATTTTTTTTAAGACTTGAGTTTTGCTCTTGTTGCCCGGGCTGGAGTGCAGTGGCGTGATCTGCTCGCTGCAACCTCCGCCCTCTGGTTTCAAGCAATTCTTCTGCCTCAGGTTCCCGAATAGCTGGGATTGCAGGCGTCTGCCACCACGCCCGGCTAATTTTTGTATTTTTAGTAGAGACAGGGTTTCACCATGTTGGTCAGGCTGGTCTGGAAATCCTGACCTCATGATCCACCCGCCTCGGTCTCCCAAAGTGCCGGAATTACAGGCGTGAGCCAGCGCTCCCTGCCTCTTTCTATCTTTAAAGACCCTTCTGCCTCTATCTTTGACGCTTGTGATTGAATTGGTTCCACCTGGGCAATCCATGACACCTGCACTATCTTAAAGTCAACTACAGCTAATTGGTAGGTTCCCTTTTGCATTGGATATTAGTCAGGTTTCAACCAGAGAAGCAGAACCAGGAGGAGAAATGTATATTTTAAGAGATTTATTGCAAGGAATCGGCTGTGATTGTGGGGGCTGGCTAGGCACGTCTGAAATGCAGGGTTTCTTGGTCATAAGGACATACACAGAGCAGAGAAAAATTTGGGTCAACCATCTTCAGGAGAAGTCTCCCGCTGAGGTTATTAACAAGACAATGCTCTGCTTTCCAGTCTTAGCTTTCACACCGCGATGACCAGAGAATGCAGCCAGTAGGGGGCAGTGCCGTGTAGTGCAAGAAGCTCCAGCTTCAGGGTCAGATGAGGTTTGAATTCCAACCCTGTTAGTGTGGCAGCCTCATGCGAGTTACTTAACACTTCTGAACCTCTTTTTCACCCTTTTAAAAAACAAACTTTAAGTTTTGAGATAGCATTTTTACTTTTGTAAAATAAAGAATATAGAATCGACAAGGATACATTGTTTTTAGGAATTAAGATTATAATCGATGTGAGATATGCTTGCATAAATATAAAATATGTAGGAGCACACACCCTAGGAGCAATGGTTCAATATTTGCTAATTCACTGTTTGCAGCTGCGTGGTGGAACATAACTACCACAAATAACGAGCACTGGCTATACTGAGAGATGGCACTAGGGTATCCCTTGTACATTCTTTACTTTTATGCATAGTAGCAACCCAAATTCCGCTTCGTTATCAACACAAATTACTCCAGCCAATACAGCAGCCCTTTCTTTGTCTGTGAATGTTATGTAATGGAATCATACATTATGTAAACTTAGGATTGGCTTTTTCACTTAGATAATTCTCTATAGATTCATCCAGATCGCTTTGTGAGCTAATAGCTCCTTCCTTTTCACTGCTGAGTGGTAGATGTACCAGAGTTTGTTTAGCCATGAGGTTCGAATTCTAATCCTGTTAGTAGGGCAGCCTCAGATGAATTATTTAATACTTCTGAATCTCCTTTTCACTCTTTTAAAAAACAAACTTTAAATTTTGAGCTAGTTGTAGCATTTTTATTTTTGGAGCTATTATGAGTAAAGCTTCCAGAAGCATTCATGTATAGGTTTTTCTGTGATTACAAGTCTTTGTTTTCTAAGATAAATGACTGGCAGTGCATGGTGATTGCATATTTAGTTTTTTAGGAAACTACCAAACTTTTCCAGAATTGCTGCACCATTTTACATTCCCTGAAACAATGTATGAGCAATCCATTTCTTTGCTTATTCACCAGCATTTGATTAGTTTTTTTTTTTTTTTTTTTTTTTTTTTGAGATAGAGTCTCACTCTATCACCCAGGCTGGACTCTCACTCTATCACCCAGCTCACTCCAACCTCCGCCTCCTAGGTTCAAGCAATTCTCCTGCCTCAGCCTCTTGAGTAGCTGGGATTACAGGCATATGCTACCATGCCCAGCTAATTTTTGTAGTTTTAGTAGAGACGGGGTTTTACCATATGGCCAGGCTGGTCTTGAACTCCTGACCTTGTGATGCACCCGCCTCGGCCTCCCACAATGCTGGATTATAGGGGTGAGGCACTGTGCCTGACCGATGTTACTCTTTTTTAAAATAATACTTTAGTCATTCTGAGAGGTAGGCAGTGATACCTTATTGTGGTTTTAATTTGCATTTCCCAAATGACTGATAATGTTGAATATCTCTTCTTGTGTTTATTTGCTATCTGTATGTCTTCTTCGGTTAAATGTCTCTTCATGTCTGTGTTTGAATTGTTTGTTTACTATTTAGTTTTGAGAGTTCTTTATAAATCCTGGATACCAGTCTTTTGTTGGAGATGTGGTTTGAAAGTACATTCGTCCCTCAGTGTGAGTGGGGATTGGTTCCAGGGCTGTCCCCAGTACCAAAGTCCATGCATATTCAAATCCCCCAGTAACCTTGCAGCATCTACCCCTTGGATTTGAAAAATCAACCCTCCATATCTGAGGATTTGGCATCCTGCAAATACTGTTTTTGAACTGTGTTTGGTTGCGAATAAAGAACCTGTGGATATGGAGGGCTGATGGTATTTACTAAAAAAAAAAAAAATCTGTGTATGAGTGGACCTGTGTAGTTCAAGCCTTTTATTCAAGGATCAACTATATTTTCTTCCATTCCATATGTTGTCTTTTCATTCTTTTCAGAGTCATTCAAAAGGCAAAAGTTTTAATTTTGATAAAGCCCAATTTATTAATTTTTCTTTTATGGCTCATGCTTTTGGTGTTATCTTTGTTCAGGCTGCTATAACAAAAATACCATTGACTGGGTGGCTTAACAGGAACTTATTTCTCAGTTCTTGGAGCTGGGAAGTCAAATTTCAAGTCACTGGCAGATTTGGTGTCTGATAAAGGCTCACTTCCTGGTTTGTAGATGTTGCCTTTTCTCTGAGCTCTCACATTCTGGAAGTGGAGAGGATACTCTCTGGGGTTTCTTTTATAAATACACTAATTCTATTCTCAAGGGCTCTGCCCTTATGACCTAATTACTTTCCCAAGGCCTCACCTCCTAACAGTGATGATTAGGTTTCAAGATAAAAATTTTAAGAGGACATAAACATTCAGTCTGTAGTAGATGCAATTCTAAGAATTTCTTTGTCTAAACCTGACAAAAACAAGCAATGGGAAAAGGAGTCCCTGTTTAATAAACGGTATTGGGAAAACTGGCTAGCCATGTGCAGAAAGCAGAAACTGGACCCTTCCTGACACCTTACACTAAAATTAACTCCAGATGGACTAAAGACTTAAACATAAGACCTAACACCATAAAAACCCTAGAAGAAAATCTAGGCAAAACCATTCAGAACATAGGCATAGGCAAGGAATTCATGACTAAAACACCAAAGCACTGGCAACAAAAGCCAAAATAGACAAATGGGACCTAATCAAACTCCACAGCTTCTGCACAGCAAAAGAAACAGTCATTAGAATGAATCAGCAATCAACAGAATGGGAAAAAATTTTTGCAATCTACCCATCTGACAAAGGGCTAATATCCAGAATCTACAAAGAACTAAAACAGATTTACAAGAAAAAAACAAAAAAGCCCATTCAAAAGCGGGTGAAGGATATGAACATACACTTTAAAAAAGAAGACATATATGAGGCCAAAAAAACATATGAAAAAATGCTCATCATCACTGGTCATTAGAGAAATGCAAATCAAAACCACATTGAGATACCATCTCACACCAGTTAGAATGGCAATCATTAAAAAATCTGGAGACAATAGATGCTGGAGAGGATGTGGAGAAATAGGAACACCTTTACACTGTTGGTGGGAGTGTAAATTAGTTCAACCATTGTGAAAGACAGTGTGGCGATTCCTCAAGGACCTACAAATAGAAAATCCACTTCACCCAGCAATCCCATTACTGGGTATATAGCCAAAAGATTATAAATCCTTCTATTATAAAGACATATGCACACATACATTCATTGTGGCACTGTTTACAATAGCAAAGACCAGGAACCAACCCAAATGCCCATCGATGATAGACTGGACAGGGAAAATGTGGCACGTATACACCATGGAATAATGCGCAGCCATAAAAAATGATGAGTTCATGTCCTTTGTAGGGACACCGATGAATCTGGAAACCATCATTCTCAGTAAACTGACACAAGAACAGAAAATCAAACACGGAATGTTCTCACTCATAGGTGGGTGTTGAACAATGAGAACACATGGGCACAGGGAGGGGAGCATCACAGGGGGGGAACTAGGGGATAGACAGTGGAGGATAGGGAGTTGGGGAGGGTTAACATGAGGAGAAATGCCAGATATAGGTGATGGGGATGGAGGCAGCAAACCACATTGCCATGTATGTACCTGTGCAACAATCTTGCATGTTCTTCACATGTACCCGAGAACCTGAAGTGCAATAAAATATATATATATATATATAAATTTTTAAAAAAAGGAAGAGAGTAACCAGATTGTGAAGCATCTCATTTGCCATCCTGAAGAGTGTGTATTTTATCCAGTAACTTAGTGATTCTCCTCTTTTGCATCCTCAAACACATTTGAAGAATGTGAGACTCTCACATCAGAAACATCAGCTGTCTCTGGAAATGATTGTAAGCTGGTCACATATCAGAATCGTAGAAGTTAATGTGCAGTTTGAAAAAGTCCAGTGGGTGAATCAGATTCACTTCTAGTCTTTCCAACAGACTGATTATTGATAAGGAAATAGTGAAAGGATTTAAGCAAAGAATGAATGTACATAATTATATATTACCTTTTGATATATTAATAATGTTACATGTATAATAATACTATCTATCTGTCAATCTATTTATATATATTGCCATGGTTTAGGATTAAAGTGAATTAAAAACAGGATGACTATAGGCAGAGAAACCAGTTAGCAGACTAATGAAATAGTCCATATTAGTGGTTATGAGGATCTGACCGTGGAAATGTTCAGAAAACATAAAGGTGTGAATAAATTTAAGAGCTACACAGGAGGTAGAATTAGCAAGATTTTACAAAGAAATTATAAATAAGACTGGTAATAATGATTCTCAGTTTTCTTGCCTGTAATCATTGTATCTGGAACTCAAAACTTCTTGAATTGAAGAAAAGTAATTTTGGTAATATAGGGGCAGAAATGGTATTACATGGACTTAGGGAGTAAAGGAGAAAATGAGAGGTGTTAGATCTCTAACTGCATGAGCATAGTTTGTATGTTTGTATATGCATATCAGTTTCTATATCTATGGACACAGATATACAGTATATTTGTTAGGACAGTCTTGAGCATATCTGGCGCTTGCGTCAATTCAGCTGTAATCTTAAAATGAGTAATTGTATTCCAAAGCCTTCTTTCTGAGGAGTTTATAATCTTAACAGTAATATCAACTATCAGATTTGAATTGACATCTCCTTTTCAACTCACAGTTGTTTCAATTTATACTTTATAATAAAATCTTATTATAGCATATATAAAGTACATTTCAGTGAATTTTTACATCAGTTGCTATAAGCTGTTGAACAGGGATATGTTGGCACTATTTTCATTTGTCTCTTACAGAAAAGAAATATCAGAGTTTGCCCTGTGTAGTAAAAAGTAAAGAATGGATTTAGAATGATATTGATTTCTCTGAGAGTATAACTTTTATTGAAGAGCTATAACTCCCATGCTACTGTACTATGTTTGTAAAAGGAATTGAAGTTGTTCAAGGTTCTCTATGCTTTTTATTACAATTTATTCCATCAATGAAACTGCATAATTGATGCTCCACTCTAGGTCAGCCAAACAAGACTTTATGTAAAGAACATTTTTAACCTTAAGATTTTCAGTTTATAGTTTGTGAGTTTGTGGGTGTTTTTTGTTTTGAGGGTTTTTTTTCCTCACCAATTATCGATGACTTGCAACATGTAGCCGTTTCTAATCACTCTTCATAATTTGTCAGAAAGAATCCTTATGGAATTACAGAGCAGTTGCAATGAGAGATTTAGAGGTTGTTTTCTATTATCTTGTGTACTTTAACACATCTGTTCTCCAGGTACTGCTAATACTTCAGACTTGCAATCATATTTGTAGCTTGTCTACTTCCCTTATGATTGGCTTTGAGGTCTTGGAGAAGAATGGTGCATGAATGATGTGACAGGGAGAACAGGTAGGAGAAAACCATCTGTGCACATTAATTTTTGAGGGTTACCCTGGAAGAGACCAATGAATAGGCAGGAGCTTTTATTGCTTAATATGTAAGTAATATGTTGAAAGCATGGTTGGTAGGTGTGTAAGATTCTTCACTTGATTTGTTCATCGGAATAAATCCATCGGTATACAAAATATTGTGGAGACAGACTGCTTTCATAGAGTGACAAAAAATTGTCCATGAGACTGATAATTTTGTCATAAGAAACACACTGACTTTTATATAGTTTTATATGCATATGCATATTTGAAACATTTTTATCAGTGATTTTTACTTGTAATATGTATCTAATTTTTAACATTAGGTGTAGTTTAAATTTTAACATTTAAAAATTTTGCATAATATGGTTATTGTGCCAAAAAAATCACTAAATATTAAATGTTAACTAAGTAATGGAAATAAGAATGTGGACCACTAAAAAGTAAGATATTGCAAACACTTTATAAAACTTGGCCTAACAGATTTACCACTATGAGAAACAAAATAACACAGTAATAAAAAGGCAATCTCCTGAAATTATCCTAAGTATGAATCCTGAGCCCTCCTCTTAAAAGCTTGTGATGGCTGGGCTGAGTGTGGTGGCTCACACCTGTAATCCCAGAACTTTGGGAGGCTGAGGTGAGTGGATCATCTGCAGTCAGGAGTTCAAAACCAACCTGACCAACATGGTGAATCCTGTCTCTGCTGAAAAATACAAAAAAACTGGCCAGGCACCATGGCTCATGCCTGTAATCCCAGTAATTTGGGACATCCAGCGGGGCAGATCACCTGAGGTTGAGAGTTTGAGACCAGCCTGATCAACACAGAGAAATCCCGTCTCTACTAAAAGTACAAAACTAGCTCAGCATGGTGATGCATGCCTGTAATCCCTCCTACTCAGAAGGCTGGGGCAGGAGAATCACTTGACCGGAAGGCAGAGGTTGCAGTGAGCTGAGATCACCCCATTGCACTCCAGCCTGGGTGACAGAACAAGACTCTGTTTCAAAAAAAAAAAAAAAAGAATACAAAAAATTAGCTGGGTGTGGTGGCATACCTGTAGTACCAGGCTATCTGGGAGGCTGCGGTAGGAGGATAGCTTGAACCTGGGAGACAGAGGTTGCAGTGAGCTGAGATCGTGCCACTGTACTCTAGCTACCAAGTGAGACTGCATCAAATAGGAAAGGGAAGGGAAGGGAAGGTGGGGGGGAAGGGAAGAGAAGGGAAAGGAAAGGAAAGGAAGGAAAGTGGGAAGGAAGGGAGAGAGGGAGGGAAAGAAGGAGGAAAGGAGGGAAGGAAGGAGGGAGGGAGAGAGGGAGGGAAATAAGCTCGTGAGTAGAGGCAAATAGCAGCTTACCTCTCTTAACCTGAGTTTCCTCTGCAGCAAAGTGAAAGAATAATAATATCTGTATTGCAGGATTTTATGTGCATTAAATGGGATCAATTATACTGATATTTAGAGAACTGTCTTGTACATGTACATACATGTTAGATGTTAGTATCATTATCGATATTGACAGATATAAGGTATGAGATGGCCTGTCTTACAAACATTTGTATACGTATCAGGTTGGTGCAAAAGTAACTGGTTTTTCATTGCTTTTGATGGCCAAAACCACAATTACTATCGCACCAACCTGATAACATGTTTCCAACTTAGATATGCCCAGATCGATATACTTAACATATATACAGTGCTCTCCTGAGGCTTATGGGCAATACATTTCTAGCTGAAGCTTCTTTCCTGAGCTCCATATGCATATAACCATCTACCTGATAGGCTCTTTCTTGCATGTATCAGGCATTTCTTTATAGCAGTGCAAGAATAATTAGCCTATTGCTATAAAGAAATATCTGGCCAGGCACGGTGGCTCACGCCTCTAATTCAGCACTTTGGGAGGCCAAAGCAGGTGGATCACGAAGTCAAGAGATAGAGACCATCCTGGCCAACATGGTAAAACCATGTCTCTACTAAAAAAAAAAAAATATATATATATATAATATATATATATATATACACAAATATAATATATAATATATACACAAATATATATATATAATATAATATATAATATACACAAATATATACACAAATATATATATATAATATAATATATAATATATACACAAATATATATATATAATATATATATATATATACACAAAATTAGCTGGGCATGGTGGTGTGTGCCTGTAGTCCCAGCTGCTCGGGAGGCTAAGGCAGGAGAATCACTTGAACCCGGGAGGTGGAGGATGCAGTGAGAGTGGAGATCAAGCCACTGTACCCCAGCGTGGTGACAGAGGGAGACTCTGTATCCAAAACAAAAACAAAAAAAGAAAGAAATACCTGAGACTGGGTAATTTATAAATAAAAGAGGTTTAATTGGCTTACAGTTCTGCAGACTACACAGAAAGTATGGTGCCCGCATCTGCTTCTGGGGAGGCCTCAGGGAGCTTTTACTCATGCTGGAAAGCAAAGAGGGAGCTTACATGTCACATGATGAAATCAGGACCAAGAGAGAGAGACTTGGGGAGATGCCACACACTTTAACAACCAAATCTCATGAGAACTCACTCAGCACTGTGAGGATAGCTTGAAGCCATGCGGGATCCACTCCTATTACCCGAGCATCCCCACCAGGTCCTACCTCCAACCCTGGGGATTACATCCCAACATGAGATTTGGAGAAGACATCCAAAATAAATCAGCCTCTATCTCTACTTATCATTGTCATATAAAATCTTCCACTCTTCCAAGTACCATCATAAATATATACATCATCTAAGCCAAGACATGTACTAATTATCCCACACTCTTGAGTTTCCTGCTTTCACCCGTTAACCAACCAAGTTCTATTCATTCTATTTCAGAATTGTTCTCTTTTAATTTTTGTCCATCTCTACTATTAATACCTCTGCCCTATTTCAATCATTTCTTTTTCTATTTCTTTCTCTCTCACCCATCCTCCTTTCCTTCCTCCTTTTATTTTTCTGATCCCTAATAGCTGAGAAAGACCCAGCCTGGTTCAGTTTTTGGGGAAGATCTGCATTGTATTAATGAGTTCCACTGAGAAGCCCAAGCCCTGAAAATATACTATGTCTATGTATTTTTAAAATGCCCACATGAAAGTTGGTCTGTGCATCACCACAGTCAAAATGCAGAATTTCTCACTGCAAAGATCTCTCCAATTGTGCTAACATAGCCACACCCACTTCAGGTGTGGCTATGACCCTGTCCCCACCTTCAACCCTGACTTCCCTAAACCCTTAACAAGCACTAATTTGTTTTACATTTTAACTTTGTCGTCATTTCAATTTATTATACAAAAAAGTGTGCAGCCTTTAAGAACTTTCCTTTTGCACTCCACATAAGTGTTCCAATTCTGGGGTTGCTAATTTCTTATAACTTTGAGTCAATTAATAAAACATTCTTTATCTCAGTGTCCTCATTTGAAAATTGAAATAATATTAGCATAAAACTCAATGACCTATAGATAAAAATAAAGGAGATAATAATTAAAAGTTGTAGCACTCTAAAAAGCACTTAGTCATTGCTCAATAAAAGTGAACTATTATATAAATTATCTTGAGAATCTTTGCCAATTAAAGCATCTTTAATATTGGTTTAGTCCTAAGTGTCCATATTATATTCTAATTCTATTCAAATTGATAATCCAAGAAAAGTTGAAGTGAAAAATGTTTTGAGCATCAGGATACTTGATTGATTGAAAGGTTTTATGCACCAGTCTTCTGAAGTGATAGTACACCATATGTCAAAGGATTTGTTGTTTCATGTCCAAGTTAATGCTGTAACTATATTTTTATAAAAATTAGTTCTATCACTTCGGAGTGTGAATAGTTAAAGATGAAGATGGTGAAGACAAAGGTGAGAAAATGCAGTTTATTGCTAGTGATAGATCCACACAGTTTTTATACTGAAGTAAAATATTTTGGAATCCTTATTAAATGAAGGTAAGCATGATTTACCACCTGCTTCAAGAGAGCTGTCGTCTTTTGACAAGTGAAGAATGGAATAAACAGATTATCAGTCCTCAAAAATTTGATAATTCCTTAATTATCTGCAGGAAATGATTTTAAGGGCCATGAATTAAAAAATAAGCTTAGAGGGAGACTAAAGTTACCTTGAATATTTATTGAGTTTCAGTCTATCCTCTGCATATTTTGAAATTTTAAAATCTTAGTATTTTTTATTTAAGTAACATGTAATTATAGACAAGTAATTTAAGTTCTAATCAGGTAATGCATAGTTCGCCTAGAAAGTCACAAAAACTATATACAGTTTAAAACACATGGTGACTTTTATTTCTATACAAGATGAAGTAACAGAAATAGGATTTGCTTCCCCCTATGAAGCAAGAAGAAACCTAACTAAAGCATATCATAAGAAAATTTGTCAAATCAGTGATAAAGATAATTTTAGGCCAGTCAAAGCAAAGAGACATTGCTTAGATAAAGGTTAGGATGACAACAGATTTCTTATTGACAATAACAAGTTGAAAAAATAGTGGGAACGCATATGTAAAATAATAAAAGAAAGACTGCAATTCTAGAATTTTATAACCAGAAAAAAATTCCTCAAATGAAGATAAAACAAAATGTTTTCCAAACTACAAAAGCTGGAAGTATTCATCACTAGCAGATTAAGAATACAATAAATGTTAAAGAAAATTCTTTAGGCAGAAAGAATTACCAGAAATTATAAGTACATTGGTAAATAGATGTATTATTTCTTAAGAGATAATTTACTACTTAATATAAATAATAAAATGAAGTGTGGGATACTATTTTTAAGCCACAGGCATAAAGACAGTGTCGACTGGAGTAAGGTGAGGCAAATGTGTCTATAGAACATAGTAGAGATTCCAGAAACTGATGTACCCTAATATGGACAACTAAGTGATTTTTGACAAAGGTGAAATGGCAGTTGAGTGACAAAAGGATAATCTTGTCAATAGATAATGCTAAAACAATTGAATACCCAGGTGCCAAAATGTTAACTTGGATCCATACCTCATATCATATGGAAAAATTAATTCAAAATGAATCATAAATCTAAATGTAAAATCTAAAACTCAAATACTTTTAAAACAACATGGAAGAAAATCTTTATGATCTTTGGCTAAACAGAAAACTCTTAGATATGACACCAATGGCACAATTCATAAAAAAGAAAACTTGTAATTTGTAATTCCTCAAAATTAAAAATTTCTCTTTTTCCAAAGATACTCTCAAGAGAAAGAAAAGGCAGCTCAGAGACTATCAGAAAACATTTGCAGTACATATATCAGATACAGGTCTTGAATCTAGAATGTGTAAAAATCTCACAAAAACAAATGAAAACAAATAACCCAATTTTTTTTAAAAAAGGTAAAATTTTGAACAGACATTTTATTTTTAAAAGACATACAGATGATTAATAAGCACATGAAATATGTTCAAAATCTCTTGTCATAAGAAAATTAAGAAAACAATTAGTAGTAAGAATTCATTAGGAGAGCAAAAATAAATGTTATTTTTTATTTAGTCTTGCAAACTCAAGTCCTGAATAATCAAGAGTTTGCAAGACTAAATAAAAAATAACTTTTTTTATTTTCACTTTCCTAATGAATATATAAGACTATGAAAAACATTTTTTTATTTTAGCTCTCCTAATTATTATACAAGAGTTTGCAAGAATATGGAGAAACTAGAACTTTCATATGCTCTTGGTAGAATGTGAATTCATCCATCCACTTGGGAAAACAGTTGGTAGTCTCTTTAAGTTATTTATATACATGCAGAAGAGAAAGAAAAGCATATATCTAGAAACAATTGTAAATAAATATTCATAGCAGCTTCATTTATGTTAGTCAAGAACTGGAAACAATTCAAAATCCATTATTGCATGAATAGATAAACAAATTAGAATATGCAGACAATAGAAAACCACTCATCAATAAAAAGAAATGTATTTCGTAACATTTTACAACATGAATGAATCTCAAAATATTTAAACTCAGAGAAAGAAGCCAGGTTAAATAAAAATACCTTATGATGGTGATTGTTATGTTCCTATCTTACTTGTGGTAATGATTTTGCAGGTGTTTTCATATGTTTAAAATTATATTGTATAATGTTAATGTGTGTAACTCATTTTATGTCAGTTATGCCTTAATAAAGCTAACAAGAATATATATTTAAAAAAATAGAGAAAAGTTTTGGATTTTTTGATTCTCCTGAAGAAATTTAACAAATTTTGAGGGAAAAAAAGCTAAGTTAATTATTCTAGTTTTTATCCTGGGCCATAAGACAATACCAAAAAACGATGTGTTTTAATCAACTTCATGGATTTGGCTAGGGTACATTTTAAATTTTCTTATGTTATTTTATTTTTTTAAGACAAAGTCTTGCTCTGTCGCCCAGGCTTGACTACAGTGGTATGATTGTGGCTCACTGCAACCTCTGCTTCCCAGGTTCAAGTGATTCTTGTGCCTGGGCCTCTGGAGTGGCTGGGATTACAGGAGCATACCACCCATACTTGACTAATTTTTGTGTTTTGAGTAGAGACGAGGGTTCACCATGTTGGCCAGGCTGGTGTTAAACTCTGACCTTCAGTGATCCTCCAGTGCTGAGGTTAAAGGCATGAGCCACTGTGCCAGGTCTAGGATACATTTTATTATTAAAGGTGCATATGAATATATCTGAAGACATAACCTATGCTGAAGATAATAAAATATATTTCCTAATTATTCAAATAAGGTATTATTAAAATATAACAGGTGCTAGGAGACATATTAAATGAGTTGATATGTTAGAACACAGTCCTCTGATTTTTTTTATTTTTGAGAGGAAGTTTTGCTCTTGTTGCCCAGGCTAGAGTGCAGTGGCGAAATCTCGGCTCACTGCAACCTCTACTTCCCAGGTTCAAGCGATTCTCCTGCCTCAGGCTCCCAAGTAACTGGGATTACAGACATGTGCCACCATGCCTGGCTAATTTTTGTATTTTTAGTAGAGACAGAGTTTCACCATGTTGGTCAAGCTGATCTTGAACTTCTGACTTCAGGTAATTCACCTGCCTCGACCTTCCAAAGTTATTTTATTACAAACATATATTATATAAATATATAATACATGTTTATATTTATATTATAAAATATACTTTATATATTTTACTCTATATATTTTGTAAATTACTGACAAAAATCATTCATTTTGAGAATGATGAAAAGGGGTATGGTATGAAGGAAAAGTCCTAGACTAGGTACCCGTTAATGTAAACTATGCAACTTTGGAGAAGTTAATGTTTCAGAATTTCATCTTCTCATCTATCAAATTATAGGATTAAAAGTGTCTGGGAAAACCATGAAACAAGTTTCATAAAAAATATACAAATTATAATTTGATTTTTAAATCATCAAAGCTGTAAGATGAATATAGATTGTGTTTTAGCATGTGTACACATGCTCAAAGGTGCTTATTTTAGTTTGACAATTACAGTCAGAACTAAAGCAGACCCTAAGCATCAACTATCAGTCAGCTCAGAATGAAAATGAAATAAAGATTACAAGAAACATTTTCTGCCTTTCTTAAGTGCTAAAATATTTATACTTTATAGACTCCATGCTATATGGGAAAATACACCTTTAACATTGTTTTGTAATAGATATCAAGGTGGAATCACCTTTTATAATGCAAAAAAAAAAAAAACAACCCAGTAACCTTTATATATTTAATGTATATAAACTTTAGTACATTGTAAGAATACTGAAGGCAACTAAAATTAGAATGTCAGATCATATTACTTTAATTTTCAAAATGATATTTTTTATAAATTTCCTTTCTGAAAAGACAATCATATTATTTCTTAAAGAGTAACCTGCTATTCAGTAGCTGAAGGATAATCTGTAGGTTTGTTCTTACTTTAAAGAGCTGTACTCATCAGAAAGCACTCAACTCACAGCTTGGGCAACATCAGCATGCTGTAACCTGAATCAAGAATAATAGCATTTGAATAACTCCCTCTGATGTGTTCATAATGATTTCCTCAAAGAAAAAGAATTTTGGAAATGACATGGAGCAATTTTCTGTTGATCTTCAGTTTAAGGGGTATTGGCTCTGGGCTTAGAAGGAATATAGATTATGCTCTTTTTCTTCTATTTTATATTCTTAAATCTCTACTTTGGGGACTACTAAATTGATTTAATTTATCTTCCAAACAATTCTTAATTAATACACAATTATTTTGATATTTTAGTAATTCAAAATGACCAAAAAGAAAAAAAAAGAAAAAAGAAATTCAAAACACCTCATATGTTTCATTTTAATAGGACTTCTTTATTTGGGGACTATGACTGATATTGCTTAAGTGGCACCCTGACAAACAGCATTCAAGCTTCTTAATCTATTCATTAAAGAATTTTGATCCTCCAAATTAGGCCCTGTCTGTTCTTCATACTTACTATTATCAGCAAGTGTACCTCTTCCCATATATATACACCAAAAAATAAATATCAATAGAGGGTCAGATAAAGATCTGAAAAATATTGATAAACCTGATTCAACATTTATTTGCTCCTTGATCTTGTGTTGGGATATGAGTAACTTCTCCACCAAAACTCAGGCTTTTGTCTTAATGAATCACATAAATGATAGAAAATGCAGCTTACATAAAAATCAAATTGTGAATGTGTCCCAGTATTCTACAATAAATCAAAATTATGCTAAGGAAGTAAAGAGCATTACAGATTTTTATTGTATTTTATTTCTATTTTCTTTGTGTGCCCTTCCCCTTTCCATTTTTAGAGTTCTTTATTGGGATAATAGTCAGGGGTGGAGAGTTGTATCTTTTTGAAGTAGTTTAAGGAAAATACTTTGAAGTCTGTTAATTTATGTAAAAACTTCTCCCTCCCTCTCTCTGCAAAATCAAATTACATTTCTAATTAATGTAAGAAACATAAGAAAGATCTAAGATTACTCTAAGGAAGAGAAAAATATAACAATTTCATTTGCAGGTTTCCATAACATATACTTCGGAGGAGGCTGATGATCATCTTTGCATATCTCACATTCAGGGATATCACCACCAAGAAGCTTTTTGGAATTCTATGTTCCGTTCTTCATAACAATCCCATGATACTTCCCAGCAGAAGACACCATTTTTGAGAAATAATTTCTCCCTAAAGGATACTGGCAACTTACATATAAGTTTCATACAAAGAATTTCATACATATGTAACCAGCCTGTGGCATAAGAAAAGCAACCTCTCCAGCATCCGGAATGATCTTTTGTTTTGCTTCCCGTCACTGCCTTCCATCAACATCCTGACTTCTAACAGTGTGGATTAAATTTGCCCACTGTTGTACTTCATATAAGTAGAATCAAATTGTGTCAGGGGTCCCCAAGAGTACACTCCAACTTGATGATTTGCTAAGAATCACTGACCTTAGCTACTCAGAGAAAAAGCATTCACTGTAAGTCATATTGTTAGGATAAAATTATCTGGCCACACTGGTACATTGTGGCCCAAGCCTTCAGGCATGCAGAAACACTCTTTATCAAAAGAATCAGAAGCTAATTATATGCACACTCACAATTTACTATACCAAAGAGATACAAATTAAAATCTGCAAAGGAAAAGATCAGATGGGACAAAGTCGAGGAGAAACCAGACACACACTTCCAGGTGTTTCCTTTCAGTGGAGTTGCATGGGGGCGCATGGAATCTCACCTGAGCCTTGATGTCCAGAGTTTCTACTGGGACCAATAATGACACCATGACTGACCTTAGCTACTCAGAGAAAAAGCAGTCATTCACTGTAAGTCATATTGTTAGGATAAAATTATCTGGCCACACTGGTACATTGTGGCCCAAGCCTTCGGGCATGCAGAAACACTCTTTATCACACAGAATATTTTAAGGGCTCAGAGCTTATTTCCAGGAGTTGACCAAGCCACAGTCATGAAGACAAACCTTTGGAATGTACAGGGTTTGAGTAACCCAGGCCTGCTGCATTAACCTTTTCCTGTTTGCTCTTATTGTTTTAGTATTCCACTGTCTGTGTATATCACAGTTTATTTATCCATTCTTCTGTTGATGGGTATTTGGTGAGACTATCTTTTTATTTGTTGTGAATCATGCGGACATGAACATTCTAGTACAGGGCATATTTGCTTAAAATGTGTATATATTTCAATTGAGTGTATACCTAGCAACAGAATTGCTATATTATAGGGTATGCATATATTAATCCTATGTAAATACTTCTAAGAGATTTTCCAAAGTGGCTATATTGTTTTATATTTGCACACCCAGTGGGCAAACCTTGGTTGTACCACATCCTCACCAGTATCTGGAATTATCAGTCTTTCATTTTAGCCATTCTGTTAGATATGTAATTGCCTTCACACGTTTTCTGGTGCTATAACAGAATACCTGATACTGGATAATTTATAAAGAAGAGATGGTTTATTTAGCTTATGGTTCTGGAGGCAGGGAAGTGCAAGATTGGGTGATTGCTTGTGGTGAGGGCCTCATTGTTATGTCCTACATAGTGGATTGCATCACATGGTAGGAAAGTAGAGGGGAAGTGGGCTTGCAAAAAGGGCAAAACATGAGAGGGGGGTGGTTTGACAGCTTATTATATTAAGTTTTCAATTTCCTGCCATGAATATCATAAAGCTTTTCATTTATTGAGATCTTTATTTCCTCTCTGAAAATATCCTTTTATACGTTTTTAAGGCTTATTACTAGATTTTTAAAACTTTATGTTTCTGTAAACACTCTTTTTCTTTAAATAGTATTTTTTATTTTGTGTTGCAGGTATATAAAATTCAATTTTTTTACATACTCATTGATCTTGCTAAATTTAGTAATTCTAATTATATGTAGATTCTTCAGAAGGTCTTTAAATACAATTATGTCATACACAGCTTTGTTTTTCCTTTCCTGTTCTTATTTATGTATTTGCCTTATTACACAGGCTAGGACCTTCAGTGCAATATAAAATAGAAGTGGTGGTGTTAGGCATTCTTGTTTTGTTACTAATCTCAGAGGAGTTTCTAAATTGATCATTTGCTGAGGGGTTGTAGTGGATATTTTTCATTAGAGATTAGCAAACCACCTTGCCATGTATGTACCTATGCAACAATCCTGCATGATCTGCACATGTGCCCCAGAACCTAAAGTACAATTAAAAAAAAAGAAAGCTCTCTCCTATTTCTAATTTGTTAAAAGTTTTTTTTGTTCATGACTGTTAACGTTTTTCAAAAGCTATTTCTATATCTAAGAGACACTTGTATAGTCTACTTTTTTATCGTAAATGTAGTAAATTACATTGATTTATTTAGAAAATTTTAAACCATTCTTTCATATCTGGAGTAAAATCTACTTGACTGTGATGAATTCTCCTTTTATATATTATCATATTTGATTCACTAATATGTGATTAAGTATGTTTGCATCTATGTTTGTGAGACATAGTTATCTGTAATTTTTTTTCCCTTTTTTTCCCTTTTTTTTCTTTTTTGGGTCTTTGTAAACATGAGAAACAATGTTGCAGTGACCTCATGAAAAGAGTTACATGGGTTTTTTTTTTCACTATTTTGTTGATGAGTTTGTGAAGGATTGTTGTTATTTCTTCCTCAAATGTTTGAAAGAAATTCATCTCTGAAATCATTGGGGACTGGCTTTTTTCTTTTTAAAAATGGATTCAATGTCTCTAATAGATAACATACTATTAAGATTTTCTATTTCTTTTTCTGTCAGCTTCGGTAAATTTAATTCTTCAAGATATTTGTCTACTTTAGTCAACTAATTCATACTTTTGCAGGGAAAGAAAATTTGATTAATTATAAAAATAATTAAGTATTAGAAATACATCAAAATGGAGAAATTGTGTCGTTTTAAACTTAGGTGACAATTCAAAAATTAAAATCTTTTTTTTCACTATCATCAAGTTTACAAGTGAATTTGTACTCCAAATCTAGTATCAGTGGAGAACATAATCTAATTCCCAGGATGTCCTTGTCCTGAATCCAGTTGTATCTCTTCACTTTTATATACTTTTATTTCTTATTAGTTGGAAGGTTGAAGTTTCTACTACAATTACAAAAGAATTGTCTATCTTTTGCACTGTAGCAGTCCAACATTAAACCCAATACAAGCCAAGTAATTAATTTCACTGGAATTTTGCACCATATCAGAAAAATAAATTAGACATTTTAAACAGGAGAATCAATTGTATATCAAAACAATTTTAAGAAGATGAGAAATTCATCAAAAATATTTTAAGTTCAGACTGTAACTTAGAAATAAAATTGAGTTCACTAAAATGCTTGTCTCTTTTGTTTTTTAGTGGTGTGTTCTTGAGGATAGAGAGGGAGTGAGATTTATGATCTTTTCATGTCTAATGAAAATATGAAGACATAATGTCATTGATACTATGTAAATTCAACAATATTGGTAATATAGGACACATAAAAGCAAACTGTTACTATACAAATTAACTGATATTGCATTTGGTAGAAATCAATAGCCTAGGGTTAAGAAAGTCAGAATTGAGACAATCATTTATATTTAGGTGCTATAGACTGTGTCACCCCAAAATTCATATGCTGAAACCTGATCCTCACTGTGATGATGTTGGGGGATGAAGCCTTTGGGAGGTGATTAGGTTGTGAACGTGGAGCCTTTGCCAGTGATATTAATGACCTTATTAAAGAAGCCTGAGAGAACTTCCTCCCTTCTTCCACCATGTGAGAACACAATAAGAAGAGGGCCACCTGTGAACTGGGAAGTGGGCCTTCAACAGCTACTGAATCTGCCTGCATGTTGCTATTAGACTTCCCAGCCTCCAGAACAGTGAGAAATAAACTTCTATGTTTATAAGCCACTCAATCTATATTATTCTGTTACAGCAACCCAACCTGAGTAAAACATTATGTCACCTTGTATTTTCGTTAATGATTTTCTGATAATATGCATCCTGGGAAACGAGGAAAGAAGGAATGCAATACCAAGACATCTCTATTAAAGGAAAACTCTTTTATAAGAAAAACTCTTCCCAGGAAACTAATAATTACTTTCTTTATTAAACAGAACAAGTTGGTAGAAAAATGCTTTACAAATTGAAACTCCTACATCCCAGAATGTGGCTTTAATGACTATATTTTATGAAGAAGTGTTTGTGTATAAAAATAAAAAACATAAGTATCAAACTTCTGAAAATGTAACATGGTGTCAAAATTATTGATACACAATGAATTTCCAGGAATATAAAACCAAAAAAATTCAAAGCACATTGGAAAACTTGACAAGGAAAATGAATGGCAATTTACTAAACAATAAAAGAGGAGGTGTACAAGTGATCAGCAAACATAAGGAGGGCAAAAATGCAAATAATAATACATAAGGAAAGATTTAAAGAAACAAAGATTTAAACAGCAATATATCATATCTGTTCATCTTTAGTATACCTTGTGCTATTGTTTATTTTTATGGTACTATCCTCAGTGTGAAGGAAATGGCATGGTTATATACTGGTAGTAGAAATGTAAGTTGCCTTCAACATGCACTTAGCCAGCAATGCTTGTATAAAATTTTATCCAGAATGTGGAATTAAGAGACTCACACACAGGTGTATGCACAAGAATAATATTTTACATTGTTATTTATGAAGAAAAGCAGAAATAAGGTCCAATGGCGGACGACCAAATAAGTTATAGCATGTCTACATATAGAGCATTATGTAGTCATTTAAATCATATAGAATTATGACTAAAAATTTGAGTAAAAGTTTTTATGATAAGTGAAAAAATGTTTATTTTTGTGTATGCAAAAATACGTGAATAGACACAAACCTGTCTTGTATATCACTGCACATTTACACACACACAGTCTTTCTGGGGATTTCTGATAAGTTCTTAAAGAAAAATATCTAGAAATGTAATTTTGCACCATTTTGAAAGATATTGATGTTTATGGAAAAATCAGTATCTAAAATATTTTATCAATTGACACCCATATTAATTTTATAGTCACAATTTTTAAAATACACTAAAATGTTGACTTATGTCAGCGGTCATCACTGAATGGATTACAGGTAGTTTCAATATTCTCTTTATACTATTTCTGTATGTTAAGCCTATTATTCTAAGGGCTTGTGAGGCACAGACATTCCTTTGGCTCAGGAGCCCTTAGCTGGACTGGATATGGACAGATTTTACTACAGGTTTGGACTCTGAAGATGGTCTGACCAAACTTGTTCCACAACTCTTTGGCCACTGTTGCAGATACCTGGCCCTCTCAGTTTGGCTCTGTAATAAGCAAAAGAATGTGTAGCTCCCTTTCTGATTTAGATTTACAATATAAATATCTCCAATCCATTCTAAGTTCCAGCATTCTACTAATTCTTAGCAATGATTTTAAAAAGAAATTTAAACCAGACACTCCTTCCCCAAGCCTCTGTATATTTAGAAATTGTCCTGCATTGGAATTTACATATAATGCAATCAGTTTAATGAAGTGCTATTTCTGGTACTCTCGTTATTTAGAGTAACTACTCTGTTAACCTAACAGCTTATTTTTAAAATATGATAAAAAGTAGTATCATTTATTGTTTCTGAGGCACCTGTTTGGCTGAATGAAATAACAATCAGTGTGAATTATGAAGGGCAGTACCAGCAGTCTTAGAGCTTATGTGTACATAAATATTGATAGAGATAAAATATTTTAAAAAACATGTATTGATTGTTGACACATTCTCATGCCATTGAACGGTTGGGGTCTTGTGACATTATCAGTGGCACTGAATTACTTCATTGCTCAATGTAGGACTCAACTGAAAGTGTGCCTTCCTCTGCTTACATTCTTTCTTTTTGTAGATGCTAAATATTTTACTGTAACATGTCATTAAAGGAAAATGGTAAAACTAAAAATGGAAGAGCTTATTCTGAGGTAATTTGGAGGGATTTTAAAACAGCAGAAGGCAATGTCAATCATGATTAATAATTAATTTAAAAAATAAAGACTTTCTGGGAAAATTTTCTTGTTAAGTGGCATTAGAATAAAATTGTATCTGCTAAATAACCTCAAAGTGCTAAAAGTATAGAGAAAAACTGGAGAATGTGGAAGTTTGCCAAATACATAGCAACCATAATAAAATGGGAGAGGACATAAGATTATTATGCTTTTATCATAAGAACGTGTTTATTTTTCGAAATGTAACAGGAAAAAACAGAGAAGATCAACAGTCTTCAACAGACCCTAATTTAAATTCTGAATGTGGGACTTGTACCGGGGCAAGACGCATGTGAGGTCCATAGGGAAATCCTGAGTGTACAGGGAGTCGGAGCCGGGAGGGAGTGGAGAATAACTGGGCAGATGCATAAACATTTGTGGCTGACTTTCCCTCTGCTTGAATTACACTGCCAAGGTCAAAACAGCGCTGAAGTGTCTGAGACGCCGCAGCTGCACTTTATGTGGCGGGAATTCAACAGCTAAATCAAAGCAAGAGCCTAAGACTAGTACTAAGTGCGAGCATTTGGTTATTGTCATCCCAGGAAGAAACATGCACATTAGAAAACTGTGGAACAAAGGGACATTAAATCTGGTCAGGAGTGTGAGTGTTACTACTTTAAAATCCTTGTGATCTTCTGCAAATCCCTGGCCTCTCTGAAACTCAGTTTCTTAATTTCTTCTGTGTATATCGGGCAGCTCTTGTGAGTAAGGGTTGAATTAATTCATGGAAAGCTGTTCTGAAGATGACAAAATGTCATACAATCTTGGCAGGCAGTTCTACAGAATGCCTATTTATTAATATTAGTCTTGGCTTTAGTGAGAGACTTATAGGAGGAGTTCAAAGCTCAGCTTTGTCACTTACTAGCCTTGGGAGATGGGCCTTACCCTCTCTGGGTTACAGTTTCCTTAAACTTAAAATGGGCATGTCTGTGGTGTCTATCTCCTCAGTCTGTTACGGTGATTCAATGAAAGAGCCCATTTAGTGCATTGCCTAGCACAGAGTAAACAGTAAAAAAAAGCTATTATCAAAATATGAAGCTCTTCTTAGTTGGCCATTGCCATGTTCAGAAAATCCAGTAATTGTAATAATGCATCTAGTAGAAATCATAATAACAACTCTAGGCATTCAGTAAACTTAATTTCTTTCTTTCTTTTTTTTTTTTTTTTACAGAAAATGCCCCACCTTTTTTTTTTTTTTACCTGATTACTAATTCTTGTGTAAATTGTCATAATGAAATAAAAGGAAACTACTGTTTATTAATTGTGCACATAAAGTTTTAAAAATGTAGGAGTGACAGTCCCATTTTAATTATTATCGTAGTGGTCTATGTTGCTGCCATCCCAATGTGTATATGTATTAACTGTGGTTAAGGGTCCAAATAATGAAAAGTATGTTCCCATTAGCATCCATTGATCACCTGTTCCTAGAAAAAGTTTAAAGCAAGTTCAAGGCAGTTTCTCCTTTCAAATTAACCAGAAAGCTCCCCTAAGCACTTGTTCTCCTAAGTTACGCATGCTGGGGAGAGCAGGAGTTCTGGAGTCAGGTCGCCTGGCTCTGCCAGTTACTAGCTGTGTCACTCTGGGTAAGTTGCTAAACCTCTCCAGACTTCCACTATCCTCAGTCATAGAAAAAGTGTACAAGTGAAGTGTCTTGCATGGTGATTAGCATATTTTAAAATGACAAGAGGTAAAAACTTTTAGTCATTATTAGTTACAGTCATAAAAACTCTATTAGGGTCTACAAAGTTGACCATTCTAGAAGATGTTAGATCACATACTATCAACAGAGATGGCCCATCTGGATGTAAACTAATCAAAATTCATTCCTACTTGAATCTCCATATGAAATCTTTGGTAACTGTGAACTCTTGTGATTCTAAGTGGATTTGACACTGGATTTCCTCAATGAGAATTCATTATCCTATTCAATAATCAGTTTGGAAGGGTTCTGCATTGCCTTGAAACAATTCTATCAGTGAAAAAATATTCTAACATATTTATAAGCTCTCAATATTTTTCTTTTAGTTTATCAATTGCATATACAAAGGAAATGATTTTCTTAATATTTAGAAAGTAAAAACTAGTAGATGAAACCAGGCTGCCAACAATTGTCCTGTCCTTTTTTGTTATATTTCTGTTTTAGTTAAGTCCAAACATTATTACTCTTCTAATCTTTGTCTTATCTTTGATCTGAGAAATAAAAATGCATTTATTTTACTACTATTTTAGCAAACAGTCTAAACTTCAAAGCAGCAGGACTCACTCTCTCGTTCTAGCGTCCTGAAGCCACATACAATATGGAAATACAGAGTAGACCCTTGGGATTCATGAGGAGAACATCCCAAGACCCCAAGACTTCTGAAATCCAGTATTTCCAAACATGGCTATAGAACAACATTTTCCCAATAAAATATACTGGAAAATAATTGGCCGTCTATAGCCTTTGAGTTCTCATCGTCAACTTTTAAGTAATAATAATAGCTACCATTTATGGAGTAGTAACTACATGCCATGTGCTACTTCAAGTCTTTTTTAATCCTCACAACAACCCCATGAAATGGATATTATTGTTATTCTCATTTTAAAGTTGAGAAAACTGAGGTTCAGAGAAGTTATGTAATTCACCCAATGTGGTTACTTAGTAACTAGTAGGAGTATAATGTGCACCCAGAGAATGTGGCTCTAGGGTGGACCTGGGCATTCTGCTCCTCTCTCTTGATATAAATACTATGGAAGTTCTTTATAAAGCTTTTTAAAAATATAGATAAGTTCTGTATCCCCATTGATGTGCAAAGTCTTGTACAAAGCCTCATTGTTTTCAGATATTATAGTGTCAGCCACTCGCTCAGGGAGAGTTTTTCCACAGGATTGTAATTTATGCCTCAGCAATCACAGATTATTATACTTATGAACTATTGGGCACTTATATTCCCAAATGTGAGGATTATATCTGTGAATTTCAAGACTTTATCATGTAAATAACCCTGACTATAGAGCTGGTTATAATAACTATATTTTGAGGAAAGCTATTTAGCAGATCTGTTTACAAAGAAAAAACTTTAACGTGTCAGATAATAAAATTAACACTTTTTGTTTATTTCATTTTTTAGTGTACTATAGGTGAAGATAAATACTTTTATGCCCTCCTTTTTTTGTTTGTTTTTCTCTAATCACAGTTCTTAACCATGATACAAGGCTCTAGAGTTGAATAGGGTTACTCTGCTGATAAAGGTTTTGATGAAGAAAGACTAGTACATTTATATTTCTCTTTCTATTTTTTTCTCCTCAGGTCTCTCTGGACCAATAGGGTAAGATTTAAATGGTTTTTATCTTTGGAAAGTTCTGCCTACTGTTATACATTCAGCAGGATCAGGGTGGAGCTAACAGAAAAAGACAGGTGCAGTACAGGTCTCTTAGGCCTTTCTATTCTGTGGAAATTAGAGAAGAGGGGAAGAGTGGAACTGCGGTTCCTATACACTCCATTGTAGCACAGCAGGGAAGGGACGTATATAGGGATTGAAAACCAAACTTCCTACCAGGAATAATGAAGTTAAGGCTGGATTCTCCTATACCTTATATCTTCATAATTTGATTCAATATGGTTCAATATACATGTATTGACTTCTCACGGTCTCTCTGTTAATGCATAAAAAAGCAGAATTCTTTATAGTGGGAAGACTTTGCCTTGGATCAAAGCAGATATTTTAAACATTTAGTTCCCAGCAAAAGACCATAATGTTAATTTGCCTGCCTATGAAAAACCCTTGTTGAAAAATATTCTTCATGCACTCCTAGAATTTTCAGAGTTGTTTTGCTTTCTCCTCTTAATTTTAATTGTCTTATTTCCTCCTCTTTATAGAATTTCATATTCTAATGTCTTCTGATTTTTATCTTCTCCAAAGGTTACAACATCATGAGGCCAAAAAAACGAGTATGTTTCACTAGAATTGCCGTTTGTTTAGAACATATACTTTGAAAGGTACTTGCAATGAAGAAAGAGAGTGCAAAGCCATGCTTAAGAGTGAAAATCAACTGGAAATTGCTCCCTGAGAGACTCAGAGTGGAAGTTGTCCTAAAAGGGTTAGCTGTAGGAAGTGAGAGGGAAGGACAAAGGCTGTCAGATGTGCACAGATGGGACAAGTCCTCAATAAATGTTTCTTAAATGAGTAGAAACACATGGCCCTTTGCCACAATCCACAAATTTGTAAAGTTGAATAAGCTCATAAGATGCTTAATGAGTGCCTGTGTATTTGTGTGGGAGTGTATCAAATATTGAAGGGACAGAAGTTCATATTAGAGTTGACAGAGGATGAATCAGCAAAAGCATTTATGCACACAAGAGCTTCAGACCAGAAAGATAAGTATGTCTGAAGTTTGTAGTTTGACCTTTTATAAAAACATATGTGGCCTCATTTTCAAGATCCCAGCCACACCTAGGCTAGAATTAAAAATCATGTGAAAATCCTGGCACTTTGGGAGGCTGACGCAGTTCACGAGGTCAAGAATTAGAGACCAGCCTGGCCTACACGGTGAAACCCCATCTGTACTGAAAATAGAAAAATTAGCTGGTCGTGGTGGTGGGCACTTGTCATCCCAGCTACTCGGGGGGGTGAGCAGGAGAATCATTTGAACCTGGGAGGCAGAGGTGGCAGTGAGCGGAGATCATGCTATTGCACCGCCACCTGGGTGACAGGAAAAGACTCTGTCTCAAAAAATTTAAAAAAAAATCATGTGAAAGTCTGTCTTTTTAAAAAGTCAGGTGGTAGCCAACAGGACTTATCCATATTAACTGCACTTTCAGCAGCCAGGGATGTTGTTATTTTCCTTACTTTTTTTGAGGAAGGTAATTAAACTTGTGATCAGTGCTATTTTACCAGAAAATCTTTGGATGGTCTCATACTAAATATCTTGTGATTTTTAAAGCAACGATTAAGATTGCCACTTAAATGTATCCTCATCATTATCTAAGGAACAGCTACTCTAACCAGGAACTATGAAATGTGTGATTATTAGTAAGAAGGCAAGCATATATTCAGAACTGTCAATGCAATTTGAAAATGAAGAGAGTGGTGATATGCAAGTGATGCTTTGGAAACCCAGGGGGAAAAGTATATAATTTTCAGAAGGCTCATAGGCAGCATCACAGAGAAGGTGAGTAATGTAATGAATCTTTAAGAGTGAAGTGATGTCCATTAGAAGAACAAGAAAGAAATGGCCGTCTGGGCAAAGAGAACACTACAGGATAATGTAGCACAGGATCTTTACAGTGGCCAGAATGGAATCCATGCTGAGATTGTGCTGCAATGATAACTGATGGTCTCATCGGAAGAGACTTGTCTGCCTTAGGATTAATAAGATCTTTGAAGTTTACCCTAAGTGTGATGGGGTGTCATGAAAGGAGTTAAAGAAGGGAAGTGAAAGAAGCTGATTTGTGTTTTTGAAAGATTGTGCTGTGGTTATCTAAGGTAGGAACTAGAGGCAAAGGGATGATATCAACAAACACACATGTCCAGGAAAGAGAGAGAGACTGGAGGAGATGATTATAGTTAATCAGTATACGGTTTGGTGATTGAAACATATGGCATGTGTGAGCACGTGTGTGCATATTAAGTATGCATGTACTAAAAGTGTGTGTTTGTGCAGAGCTTGGAGCAGCAAGACAGAGGAAGAGTAAGAACTCTGGAAACAGGAGCAAAAACACTGGACTTTCATGTGTGTGTGTGTGACAGAGTCTCCTTCTGTAGCCCAGGTTGGAGTGCAGTGGTGCAATCTTGGCTCACTGCAGCTTCCGCCTACTGGGTTCAAGCAATTCTTCTGCCTCAGCCTCCAGAGTAGCTGGGACTACAGGCATGTACCACCATGCTCAACTAATTTTTGTATTATTATTAGAGACAGGGTTTCACCATATTGGCCAGGCTGGTCTGGAACTCCTGACCTCGTGATCCTCCCGCCTCCCAAAGTGCTGGGATTACAGGCATGAGACACTGCCCCCTGCCAAATGAGTTTTTCTAATAACAGAAAAACAGTGCGTCAATAATTTGTTTTATGTTACAGTTTCTAAACTCTTTTACATGCATTGTTTTATATGATCCCATAAACCTGATATGAAATACACATAAGCTTTTTATGAATACAATCTATTCATAAAAAAGCTTGTTGGAGAAGGTGAGTAAATTGCCCTTGATCACTTGTTAGGTCAAAACTAGGACTTATAAGCTCTAAATACCTACGGTAGCAAGATGTACTCTCTTGTGCCTCACTACATCCTCATCAATACCTTGTAAAGAGGATATCATAAAAGATTGTTGGTAAGTCATTGAATGCTACCTTAATAACTCTTTGAGATACTTGAAAGAGAATAAATATTTTACATCCTTGCTTGATTGAATATTAGCATTGTCCAGGTTTTCAAGTTTTTATAAATTAAATTAAAATCTACCAAAGTCTTTATCTTTTAATAGCCTATTATCAATTCTAATAGGACTTATACATGGAATGCAACTAAATTTACAAAAATCATGCATTCAATTGTAAATTATTGATACATAATATTAGATCTTTATAGCTGATTAAACAAAATAAGCTTAAGAATTAAGTGTATTTATTACAAAAATATTAAATAAATGGATAAATAAATCAAGTAATGTAAACAGAAGGAAGAAACAATAGGGAAAATAAAGCATAAGTGCATAGATAAGAAAAATGAATATAAACTAAAAAAAGAAAAAGATGGAAAGAAGAAAGGCATGATGAACATTTCTCTGAGTGAACTCTTGATGCTTTCTTAGTGGTGTGGCCATGTGCCCAAGTAGCTTTGCAACCACTGACTTCTTACTGTAGCTTTAAATCATGACCTCGAATTCAACTTTCAAAAAGATAAACATAGTAATCTCCAGCAACCGTGCTGCTGCCTTATTCTGTAGTCCAGTTTGTAGAATGAGAGCCCCTGATCACACCATTTGCAGTGGCCAAACATGGTCATGCATTTAGGGGTTGGGGGAGAAAGTGAAACAGATCACCACCTTCATGACCTTCTCACTAACTTTGCTTATCAGCTCTGGCCAATGTTTTCACACACCTTTTCCCTTTCTCCCCTCTGTTCCCAGAAGCATAAAGTGACTAGAAATCATTTTGCAATGATGTTTAATCCTTCTTTCCCAAAGCATGCTTGTGTTATAAGGGCAAAACTTACACATAACTGACACAGTGTTCTGGGCATTGGGCTGCACTTGTTACTCCCAACTCTCATGGTAAGAAAGGACCGAGTTCTTGACAGTGTGGACTATAGGAGAGTTACAAGGTAGAAAAATATAAACAATGTTCTAGCTTATTAGGACATTTGCTTTTAAACCTAAACTATACCAAATATGGCTCTTGACTGGATATCGAATGGAACACATTTTAAAGAACACCTATTTCAACAAAATATGTGCTGAAAAAGCTAACCCTGTAAACGTGTGGTTTCAGAGACATTGTGTACTTCTGTGCAGTATAATCACTCACCAAATAGAGGCTTTCTCTTAGAAAAAGCTTTTCTCTTTAGAAAAAAGAAAATTGTGCCAATTTTTATTTGCCAGTAGTCTTCAAATTCATTAGTAAAGCAAATGAAAATGAACATTTTTGTTTTTATAATTTTCTTTTATATAGAGGCATTGTTATTTTTCCAAAGAAATTCTCTCCTTTAAATGGTTATGATAAACACTATTTTAGAAATTATAAATTGTTCTACTCTGAATTGCTATGGCTATAGATTCATTTTTCATTCTTTTGGACTAATAAATGTTTGCATTAAAAGATAAATGTTTACTCTTTGGCATCTAATGAAGAAGTAATAAGGCATAGGTATGAAGACTATGCATTTGTTATTTGGTCTTCATAATGGTATATAAGATTTGATCAACTGGATTATAAATATTAGAAAGCAATATTCATGTCAAGAAGACAATACTTTCAATAGGTATACAGTCATGTACCTACTGTTCAATCGGTATAATCCAGACATATGGGATGGGACAATTAATAATAAAACATCTTCATTGCATGTCTGAGCACTTGATAGGGACTTTACTGAAGTCATTCTCAATCTTTGCATATGCAGAGGCTTGTGCAGCAATTGACATGTTGTGATTATTAATAAATGGTTGAATGGGCAAGTGAATGGTCTAAACATTTAGAAGTAATGAAGTCTTGAGCTTGGATATCCTTGGCTCACTGTAGACCTAGTTGGGAAAACATAAGGGAATTGAAAGATGGGGTCATACTATCACTCTACTCCTCTGGGAAATATACAATACTAAAGAAATCATTAAGAAGGCATTAGGCTCTGTACAATGGCTCATGCCTGTAGTCCCAGCACTTTGGGAGGCTGAGGCAGGTAGATCATGAGGTCAGGAGTTTGAGATCAGCCTGGCTAGCATGGTCCATCTCTACTAAAAATATAGAAAATCAGCCGGGTGTGGGTGGTACACACCTGTAGTCCCAGCTATTCAGGAGGCTGAGGCAGGAGAATCACTTGAACCCAGGAGGCGGTGGTTGCAGTGAGCCAAGATCGCACCAGTGCACTCCAGCCTGGGATATAGAGCGAGACTGTTTAAAAAAGAAAGAAAAGAAGACGACATTAAAGTTATCTCTGCTGAGATTATGGCATTATGCTTATAAAATTAGAAATAGTAATAAATATAATTTAATTTATACTAGGCATTTTACTAAGAATTCACATAAACTGCCTAACTGAATCTGTACAACATTCCATCTATTGTTTTTAGTTTTTTCAGACAGGAGTCTCCCTCTGTTGCCGAGGCTGGAGTGTGGTGGTGCGATCTTGGCTCACTGCAACCTCCACTTCCCTGGTTCAAGCAGTTCCCTGCCTCAGCCTGAGTAGCTGGGATTACAGGCACACACAACCATATCTGGTTAACTTTTTTTTTTTTTTTTATTAGAAGCAGGGTTTCACCCTGTTGGTCAGACTGGTCTCGAACTTCTGCCCACCTCAGCCTCCCACAGTGCTGGGATTCCCGGCGTGAGATGCCACGTCTGACCAACAGTCCATCTTAAATCTCATGAGCTTGAAATCTCAGAGGCTTAAATAACTGGCCAAAGGGTGACAACTAACAAAAAGTTCTGAATCAGGAATCTAAACCAAGTTTCATTTGATTTCAAAGCCTCTAGTACTTCTATCCGTTCTTTACTTCTATCTAGTGCTTCTATTTTGTACCATTTTAAGTGCCAAATAAAACACCAATATCTACTTTACAAAGCTAGGTCATATAGCAATGTACAGCAAGGCAGTATTACATATAATGAATTAAGTAAATCTTTACACAGAGCTGGAAACTGTCATCAGACTTACACACTTGGGTGATGCATTGTCCCTGACAAAAAGGACACAACTGGCCTTGGCTTTAAGACAGTGATAGCTTGAGTAACTGTTAGCCATCTTGTCTTTTGGGCTCCATTTATCCTCTCTTCAACTCTGCTCAAAATTCACAAAAATTGCTACTGGGTAATTTAAATGGAAAAAGACCAAATAGACATGGGAGCACTTTGTGGCATGAGAGACCATGACTGTTTTAAAATATGTCTACCCTATTCATAAATATTACACCATTATTTTAGAAAAATTAGTTGAAATACAGAAAAAGCAAATGTCACACGTATTTTCCCTACCCACTGGTAACACATTTTAAAATACACAATCATTTTTATTAAAATTTGTCGTTCAACTCTACTGTGAGAAAAAGTTATGAACGTTGATCTGTGATACAGAGCTTCTTGACCTTTGAAATTCAATTTCAGGAATAATCTTGAGCATATGAGCATACAAGATAAAACAGGGCCTAAATACAAGCATTAGGCAAATATAATTAAAGTAAGTTACTCTCAATGACATTTCATATTCCTAATTATTGATGAAATGACATGATCTGTAATTTATTGGGTAGTTTCATTATTAATTAAATTAGTAACTTAAACAGCAATGTACTCATTTTTGCTATATAATCATGTACTAAATTAATAAATGCCTTATTATGATTTGAAAAAGTTATGACCAGCCCTATGATTATTTTAAATTAAATTAATTGGCTAGTCATTATAAATTACTTCAACAGAATAACTTTGGAATCAACGGATGTATAATATTTTTAACTTGATTTTATTCCAAAGCTGTTTTTTTCTAGAAATCTACTGCTTCCTCTACTGTCTTCGTGATTAACATCCAAACCACTTAAAAGATCAGTCTTAAGGCATAATGCATATTAAACCATCTACTTTAGTTTTCTGAATCACTTTAAATGTCAGAGAGTATAATCAAATATGAATTGGTTTATTTTGGGTCACATTGTCATCCATATAAAAACTTCAGTATTTATTAGATTATAAAAAGCATAGACCTGCTTGAATCTTTAAAGATTGATTCAGCTGATTTCATGTTACTTTTAGAGTTACTATAAAAACTATTATCTCCATGAAAAAGTTTTATGAAGCTCAAGATCTTTTGCTCAAGGATGGAGAAGGCTTAGACACATCCATGTGTATTTGAGAGTCATTCAATTGTAAGTCTTTCCCAGTGTCAAAATAAAAATCTTTGCCAAATTAAACAGAGTTTAACTGAACAAAGAACATTCGTGAATTGGGCAGCCTCCCAAGCCAGAGTAGGTTCAGAGGGACTCCAGTGCAGCCCCATGGTGGACAAAGATTTATAGATGGAAAAAAGAAAGTAAGGTACAGAAAACAGAAGTGAGGCACAGAAACAGGAGGATTGATTACAGCTCAGCATCTGCCTTATTTGAACACGGTTTAAACAGTTGGCCCACTTTGGCCATAACTCGATGATTGACACAAGAGTAGGTTACAGTCCATTTACACGTTCATTAGGTTATAGTTTCATATAGTTTACTATGTACAGAGAAACCTTCGGGCTGAACATAAAACATGTAAGGAGGCAGTTTTAGGCTAAACTTGGTGTAATACAGGGTAATAGAGCAGAACAATGTCCATCTTTCTCTTTCTTTTGGTCCAGTGAAATTCCACAGTGTTCTCGTATGCCCATTGTAGATAACATAAGCCATGGCATATCGCCTTCTTAAAAGTTGTTACCATTGTAAATTGTATGCCCTTTATCATATAACAGGAGTAAGAAGATTTACCAGATAGTATCTTAAAAGACTAACTTCCACTTTAATTAAAGAATTAGATTTGAATACTGAGAAGTGACTCAGGAGAAATACAACAACATTTAGATGAGAACTTCTCAGACTTAACTGGACTTCAGAGTCAACTACAGGACTTGTTAAAGCTCACACTGCTGGGCCTCCCCCAGATATTCTGATTCCCTAAGACTTAGGTGAGTCCCAGAATATGCCTTTCTAACAAGTTCCCAAGAAACAGCTAGCAGACCACATTTTGAGTAGCAATTTTTCCAAATGATAATTACTTGGCATTTCTTCTTGTATAAATTTAAAGATTTGAGGAAATTAAAATGTCTAAGATAAATACTTACTGCCAAATTTTTCTAGGCATCATCAAACCCATTTCAACTCCATTTCTACCTCTCATAAACTTTGGAGATGTTAAAGATTTTCAATAAGTGAATGAAACACTTAACATGTGTTTGAAGCAAGGCTTATATTAGTATTTTAAGTTTTCTTCTCATTAGCAATCTTGCCAAGTCCAGAAATATTTCTACCCTATTTAAAAAATAGAAAATTAAAATTCATTTTTATACCAGATGCAAAATCAGTCTGCATGTTACCATGGTAAAGCTTTCTTGAAACTACTGAAAAAATTCCAAGCCAGGGAGAGTGGTTCACGCACTTTGGGAGGTCAAGGTGGACAGATCACGAGGTCAGGAGATTGAGACAATCCTGGTTAACACAGTGAACTCCATCTCTACTAAAAATGCCAAAAAAAAAAAAAAAATTAGCTGGGTATGGTGGCACAGCCTATAGTCCCAGCTACTCAGGAGGCTGAGGCAGGAGAATCACTTAAAACCGGGAGGCAGATGTTGCAATGAGCTGAGATCATGCCACTGCACTCCAGCCTGGGCGACAGAGTAAGACTGTCTCAAAAAAAAAAAATCTCTTCTTGTTTCTCAAGCATTCAGCTCAATGGAGTCATATATGAACAAATAAACTGACTTTTAAAAATATCAGAACTAAATATAACAAGCTAATTTTGTAAGCGCTTGCAGCTTTAAATAATTTATAGTCAATGAAAGTGATAGAACTTTGCCTTTTTTTTCTTTTACAAAAGTTTCCTAAAGGAGTGATTGGGTAAAGATAATTTCTGCTGCTCTAGAAACATAATCTGAAATTGTTTGCTAAAGTAAACAAAGACAAGCAAAATACAGTGATATAATTTAAGTAAAAATTCATTGTGCATTTAACTACAGCTATATAGTTTTTAATATGTACACAAATGTTTTAAACCATTTGTCAGCTCAAACATAGGAGTTTTTTTTTCCTAGACATCTTTCAGTCTCAGTGACATGGCAAGAATTTGCCATCAATAGCTCTTAAGTAAACAGCAGTTCTCACATATCAGACCTGAGAGAAGGCCTGCTGAGAAGTGGCTTGCTCTTAGGGGGATTTCTTTCACTCTGGCTATCATCTTCCTTAGACAAGTGAAACGAAGATAGTAAATTCTAGGCTTGATGCCAAACTTAGAAACCACTAAGATAACCCCATGAATAGAGCAAGTTTGTATCATGCTTCAGAATGGGTGATGGAGATGAGTGCTTAAAGATTATGAATTTGCTTAGGTTCACTTTGTGGATTTAGAGAACCTTCATTTGTTCTAGATAAGTGGCATTTTGTGAGCTTCCCTTGAAGCCCACAGCACTTAGAATTCTGTGGATATAAAGTTATGATTAAAGAGTAATTCTTTAAACATTCTATATTAGGTGTGAGTTTTGTGGAAGAATATATGTAGGAGGAGCTAAAAAATTACAAAGACCTCACCAACAAAATTACTATCTATCATGAACCATATGCTGGCCTCGTTCACTCAAAGAGCTAACTCCTATGTCCTCTAAGTCTCTCAAACATAGAGGCAGACTAAGAGGACATAGGAGTAACCATCCCAAAGACTTTTATTCTCCCTAGTTTAATACAGATAGATAGATAGAGATAGAGGAGAGGGAGAGAGAGAGAGAGAGAGAGAGAGAGAGAGGGAGATGGAGAGGGAGAAATAGAGATTTAGGGCTACAGTTAAAGTTAGGGTTAGAAAAACCTGTTAGTGGTTGTTTTTATTAAGAAACCCCACTTTGTTACCTACTTTAGGTTTCTAGGTAGCAGACATATTATCAATATTATTTTTAACATCCTTTTTATTTGCTGGTGCCAGCTTGAGGTCGGTAGTTTGTGCTTCACATGGGTTCACCTTTATGAAAGCTGTACCTTGCCAATCACAATGTCAGTATAATAATTTCCTCCTCGAGAAATGCCTGAGGGCTTGGTACTATATTCATTTTAAGAGACTGAGGTTAGATTTTATTTTTTCTGAACTCTTTGAAATTTGTTTGCTACAATTTGAAATTGACATTAGAATCTGACTTTGCACAGACTCCTCATTCCTGGTTATCCTTCCTAGTTTTTAAAATTCTCTAAGTTGATAACAGCATGATATACAAATTTATCGACTGTACCTATTATATTAGAAAGTCAGGAATTATTCAAATATTTCAAACAGAAGGAAATAATTATAAGGAATTTGTTATAAAGGTGTTGGATAATCAAGAAGAGCAGGGAAAAGAACATGTGTGGTCCTAAAAGTTGGGAAGCTGGTAAGACCTTTGGCCTGGAGGCTACTAGCCCTTTGCCCTGTCCTCAGGGCTACGTGAGTACACCAAAGAAGCCTGAACCATAACGCTTCTTTCTTCTCCTGTCTTTATATTTCCCTCCAGTCTCTCCAGTTGGGAGAAAGAGAAAGATAACTGGTAAGGGAGTTGGGGAAATACAATTTTCATTATATATATATATGTTTCTGTCATTATCATTTTCCATCTTCTGATAACTGTCTTCACTTGAACTCATTTATGCCATTTACTGTTACACCCATCATATATTCACCATTGTTTATATTATATCCAGTCACCCTTTGGGTATGACAGATCATATTGGTGCTTTTTTTTTTTTTTTTGAGGTGGATTGTTGTTCTGTCGCCCAGGCTGGCGTGCAGTGGCATGATCTCCACTCACTGAAACCTCTGCCTCCTGGGTTAAAGCGATTCTCCTGTCTCAGCCCCCCAAGTAGCTGAGTTTACAGGCATGAGCCACCATGCCTGGCTAATTTTTGTATTTTTAGTAAAGACAGTGTTTCACCATGTTGGCCAAGCTGGTCTGGAACTTCTGACCTTATCTCAGGTGATCAGCCCACCTTGGCCTCCCAAAGTGCTAAGATTACAGGAGTGAGCCACCGTGCCTGGCCTTAACATTGGTTCATTTTAGGAGAGCATTTCGCTATACCAAAATATATAAAATAAAGATTGATAAATATTGACAGCTCAAATAATGAGTTTAAATTCATAATTTAAGTCAACGATCTTTGGCTAAAAAATATAAAATGTGCTTAAGAAAACAGTAACTTTTATTTTATTGCTTGCTAGGCTAATGATATTGGCTGGCTTTCTCCCTACTCACAATCTATGGTATATGCCAACAACTACCATAATACAGTGATCCCAGGACTGTCTTTCCATGCCATAGGCAAAATGTTAGTAATTAAAGTCTTTCATTCAGCTGGTGTGATGCAATAGAGAACATATATGATTACAATTTTTGTAGTGCCATTTTAGGAGTTCGGTTGTCAGAATATGTAGTTTTTACTGTAAAGCTATCAAATTTGAGTACTAAACTCTCAAAATCTAATTCATTACAAATTATCCAAACTTTAATATGTTAACAATAAATATCAGCTTGTTTTTTAAAAATTGTCAAAGCAATGCTGATACCTATAGATGTTAATTTTATTGATTTTTTAATTATGAATTTTAATTTTTAATTTAAATTTTAATGTTTTTAATATTTCATTACCACCTTAGTCTCAAATGATAACTACCACATGTTGAATTTCCATTATAGACTAGGCAGTATAGAAGAGTTTGTATGTCATATATTTCATTTCATTTCTTTTTTTTTTTTTTTTTGAAAAAGATTTTGCTATACTGCTCAGAATTCCTGGGCTCAAGTTACCTTGTCACCCCAGCCTTCTGAATAGCTGAGACTACGGGTATGCACCAACATGCCAGGTTTCCATATCACATATTTTGTGTCAATATATATGTAGCTTGATATTTAATCCTCACTGAACATTGGTAAGTTAGGTTATTCCATTTTATAAATTAATTTAAATAATTTTCCTCTGATCACACAGGTAGTGCAATAGCTATTCAAAATCAAGTTTGCCTAACTCCAGATCCATCTTCTGGCCTCTGTACCCTGCCAGATAAGAGATCAGCTACTGTTCTTTAATGAAACACTTTTTATAATAATTATCTTTGCATTGATCTTCTCTCTCCTCTGCTGTAAATTAACAGAGGACTGCTGCTGTCTTAGGCTTCCTTGTAGCTTCTTAGCACTAACTGCAGTGTCCTTTACTACATAGTAGATATGTGGCTTGAATGAATGAATGATGTTAATTCTCCAAAATTAACTCTCTAAGATAACTTGTTTGCTTATATCATTTTAGTTTTATAGTTAACAAATTTTGCTATTTTGGAAGCTGAGATATAGTCTCACTGCAAAATTTTAAAAGCTGAGAGAAGAATCTGGTTGTGTTATAAGCTATACACAAGAATTATATTTTGTCGCTCCTTCTTTGCTCCCCACTCTTTTTTTTACCCCATAATATATGGGCTGTATGCTGCTATCAGCAGTTGCTAGTACTGTTACAAGCATTTGCATGAATTCCCTGGAGTGAAGAAGACTTTTCCTCTAAACTACATGAAGGAAATAAAATTATTAACTAATATATTAATTTACATACAGAACTGTAGTCATATTTTTTATTGTATTCAGTGCTTTTGGCACATTTTCAAATAAAGTTTTTACCAAAACACATAAAAATAAAACAATTATTCTAAATCATTGGACTTACTATCTAACATCTTGCATTAGTAACTCAGATTTTTCATTCTTATGAGACCACAGGGTACTCAGGAAGGCTTCTTTTGATGTGTGACTATCCTTAAATGAAATGAGGACAATGTTTGTGCAGCTGCTGACAGCTTTAGTAGTTCTCTCCTCTGGGAATAAAACTTAAGACAGAAAACTAAAAAGCAGAGATTTCTCCTGGTTTAGCACAAATATATGGTACCTATATTTGACATTAAGGTTTCCTTTTTACAAGTTATGGATTTTATGTGAAATTACATTACAGCATTCAGTTAGCAGCAAAATCATGATTTTTTCCCCTGGAAAATAGTAAGTGTAAAACTACTAATATTCACTTGTATGATTTTCAAGCTAAATATGAACATGTGCATATAATTACAGTCCCACACACATACATAAATAAAGGCTCTTTGCTATATTTATTCCTGGATATTGGCTATTACACATTATAAATGAGATTCTAAACAAATCATGTTTATTCATCTGCAGATCTCTCATGTGAGCTCACATCAGCTGTTTTCTTGTTTCATTTTCTTAATTATTGATGCTGTCACTGAAGCACAAGTTGTACATCTGGCACAATGGTAATAGAGGGATGGGGAAACAATTGAGAAGGAGTAAGATGAGGAGCAGCAGGCAAAGAAATGTGAGGAGAAGGGTGGTGGGGAAGAGGAAAGAAAGGAAAGGGGAAGAGAGAGATGAGAAAGGCGAGCTATAAGAAGAGAAAGGTGAGGAAGATTATAAAACTCACCAAAGTATTTCCCTATGTACTTAAAAAAAATCATGTGAGACAGAATTTGAAAAAAGACAAAACTAAAGGAAAAAGAAGATGAAACTGAAATCCAACATAGAAATGTACATGAACGCAAATTCAGATCAAATTTAGAAAGCAGCTAAACAAATAAACTTTCTGTAATGATCGGACCAATGGACATGTTTTAAGTCTGTCAGTAATGTTATAGTACAATTAATTGACAGCTGGCATTGGAGGAATGACTCATGTTTAAAGAGTGGGCTTTGTTAAAAAAATGATTTTAAGTTTCACCTTTAGTTTCTGATAGGAATATTTTCAAAGGTTAAAATGATAAGCTGAACAAAGCCTAAATGACATCCGTTGTCCATAGTTATGGACTGTAGCCATAGTTATAGACTGGGGATATATTACACCTTTCAGTATGGCCATAGTCATTTAACAAATTAGCCTGAAGCTAATGTAAGTTTCAAGTTTGTCTCTCAAACTGAGTGAACCTTACTTACCTAATTTAATAAGAAAAAGACTTCAGAACTTGATTGTTATGACTAGCAAAAAAGGGAAAAAAATATCAGAACAATCAAAAGTCTTGGTAAATTAGATAATACAGCTTTTTTCTTTTCTCTTTTTGTAGTCTTAATTTTTATTTCTAAGTTTGAAGGCAGAACATGTAATTCATCTCTTAAACATCTGTGTATATGAATAGCTAAGCATATTTTAACTCTGTGAATATATGAACATTCCTTGAATATTCTAATTCAGCTCTCATCTGTACTCTTTTCTTGAGCAACAGATTATAAAATTCAAAAGAAATCTCGAATGCTACCTTGAAAGGAGGAAATTTGGATTGTGGGAAACCTCATTTTAATTTTGACAACCTAATTGAACTTTATGAAAGTGAGAACAAAATGAGCAGCACTTTTGTGTGCTTTTATTAGATTGGATATTTTACAGAACTTCTTTTCACTTGTAAACCATGTTACATCTGAACTTTATTTCACCTGTAAACCTTCAAAGACCAAATTGGTCAGTGAATTCTGTTATTAAGATTTAGCTAATGTTCATCCTGAATAAAATTAATTTTTTGTTCTGATACCCTTATTAACAATCAATATACCTCTATATGACCTATTAGAATTCTTTTCATATAAAATCCTGTAAAACAGTGCTACATTAATTTAGAGTAGGTGTGTAGACTTTGGTAGGTTGGATTTTTTTACTTTTACTAATATGAAAGTAATGATGATTTTATTAACATTTGCATTGTTGACATTATCTGGGATGTGTGGTTTGAAAGTGGTGGGATCACAGGCTAAGATTATTTGGAGTGATCTTGAGATCTGCAGTCCCAGAATCTTGATATTTTCTTTGTATTCAGAAGCTACCGGGAGCTGACTGACTAATGCTAACTTGCAAGAGATTTGTTTGCAATTGACCTACAGTGAGGAAGATAACTGAGGAGGGGATTGGTTACTGAAGACTTTTCATCAGTCCTTTATCTCCCAGTCTGAATACCTTCTAGGCCCCAATCTGTTTGTTTTGAGTTGTCTAGATGGATATCCTATTCAAATCATGATGAGAAATATACACCTATATTTGCTACAGGGTAAACTGGGGGTCTTCAGATCAGAGACTGTCCTCTGGACAGAGGTAAAGACCTATTGCAAATAAATAGGTCCCTGTCTTTGGTCCCTGTCTTTTCCATTTCTTTCTCATGTTGCGTATTCAGCATGGATCAGCAGGGAACCTGCTTTCTAAGACACTTAAGGACCAGGCTGATGAAAAATTCTTATTCATAGGCTTCCAAAATAATTTCAGCAGGAACAAAGTATTGTCACTCTGGTAATTAAATGCCTGTTTCTAGAAGTCACATGTCACTTTCACTCATATTTTATTAGTCAAATATAATGGCACATAATCTTACCTAAGTTTAACAAGGGCAGCAAAGGCTTATAATAGATGTAGAAGATGGAGAATTAGAATATTTGAGAACATTCTTCATATGGTTTCATTCTAAAGACATATTTTAATATAGTTATTAACACACTTAAACACATGCTATCTCCAATTAAAATAAATATTTAAACTGTTTTTAATTTTAGCATCATAATTAGGCTAAACTATTCACAAAATAATAAAATCTAGCAATAATCTTTATTCTTGCTGAAAAAAACTACTTTTTGTGATCTTCACCTGAGCAAATTTTTCATAGTCCGCAGGACTGGAGGGTCAGATTTTCTGCCACTGCCAGATGCAAGGGTCACACTGATTTATAATCTTTCCAGCAGAGATTTATTCAGGACCTGGTTAGAAATATTTCAAATTAATTTCATCAAGAGGAAAAGGGGAGAGGAATTCCTAAGGATATCCACACACAACAGTTTGAGGAAGGCTCTGTCATCATGTGTTTTGCCCAGACCCAGGTTTGCTGAATCCAAGGTATAAACGTTGTTCACACTCTAGATGGGTCTAGACTCTTCTCCCCACATGGGGGAAAGTTGTGGCTGCTCCAGTGGCCTGGTAGCACTTCCTTATGATAAGAATTTTCACCATTTTAAAACCCTAAAAATAGATTAAATTATTTATACTACACAGATATAGGTGTTACTTTTTTATTTTGCTCCAAATAATATTTGTGAATATTCTTAATAAATAACTGGCACAAAAATCAAAGTGGACCCCTAGAATGTTAGGTTATAATTTGGAGCTTTACCCTCACAAAACCAAAAGGCTGATAAGCCTGATAAGGTAATTGTGCTATGGAGAATTCTGAATATCAACAGACCAGAGAGATTATCATCTTATCTATGTCAAGTTTGCAAAAGTAAAGTAGATTAAAATCTAATATTAACCTATTTATACATTTTATTTTTTGAATAGTAATACATTCACCTATTAAAATACAAAAATGAGATTTAAAAAGCATAACATTGATTAAATTTCATTTTTATTTGTCTCTGTTCATGTATTCCTATCCGGGTCCGCATTCCTAACTTAGTTTCTTTTGTATCTTTTTAGTCTATCTTTCTGAAAATACAAGCATCTTTTTGTACTTTCTATTCTCATCTCTACTTTTATACAGAATTTAAAATACTCTATCCACTGTATTGCACCTTTTTCTCTCCACTTCACCGTATCCTGGAGATTTTTCCATAACACTGAGTAGAGGGAATCTTCATTTTCTTTTAGAGATGCAAGGCAGAGTGATTATTGCATAGAGGATGCTGGATTGTTGCCCTCTTTGATTACCACAAATAATGTGCAAACCTCCTTTCTTGTATGTGTGGGGTGTATCTGAGGGATAAATATCTTGAAGTGAGATTGCTGTGTCAAAGAGCAAATGCATGTTATGCTTAATAGATTTTTCCCAATTGCCCTCCAAAAATGAGAAATTCTCCACAAGCTTTCCATCAAAGTGTATTGAAAAATTTTAATTTTTTACCAGTATCATACAGAAGAATTGTCAGTCTCACCAGAAATCCATTAGTCAAAGAGCCATTTGCAAGTCAGAGGTCCAAGAAATATTCTTTTTTAAAATTTTATTTATTTTACTTTAGGTGCATAGTATATCTGGCATTTCTCCTTGTGATATTCGTCCTCACCCTCCCCACCCCCTGCTGTCGCTCCCCTACCCCCCAACTGCCCCCCGTGTGTGATGCTCCTTTCCCTAAGTCCACGTGTTCCCGTCGATCATATAAATTAAATGATTGTTCTTAAATATGGCCTGAGAGGGACTCTCAGGCCACATTCTATATTTGAGTCCTTGTAGATGAACAGCAATCTAACTTCATAGGTAGATAAGATTGAAAACCCAATTTAGGAGGATGTGCCTGTAACAATAGCCAAGACTTGGTCAATCCCAGTGGCCATACTTCAACCACATAGTTCAACCACTAATATACTACAGTGTTTAGACTGTGTTCAAATAAGGCAAACACCAACCTGTAACAAGTCTAGTTGTTTCTGTACTTCACTTCCATTTTCTATACATCTCTTTCCTTTTGCTATTCATAAATCTTCATCCACCAGGTCAGTGCACTGGAGTCTTTCTGAATCCTTTGTGATTCTGGGAGCTGCCCAATTTGTGAATCATTCATTGCTCAATTAAACTCCTTTAAATTAAGCAATTAAACAGTTTTAAATTAAATTAAATCAAATTTGGCTGAAGTTTGTCTTTTAACACTGTGAAGCTGGAAATTTTGTGCCAGTTTCTATCCACCCCAGCAACAATCTAATAATGAGTAACACTGAATTTTTTTTTACATGATTCTGCCATTGCTCTGGCAAACATTTTTATTTGAATATGTTGGAATATTGTTATCTCATCTCATGACTCCATTAAAGAATGCATATTACTAATTTCCTTGAAGTTTTAAATCTCAGTAATTCCAGAGCAGCAGAGAACATGAGTTGCTGGTGCCAGCTTAGTGCTGGTAGAGGGAATGTGAGAGGAGGAGGAATCCCTCCGGCCTTATTTTCTTCCTCTACTAATACCACTGTTCCTTTCCTGCAATAGGTTTCTAAATAAAATCCCCCTACGTATCTCCCCCACCAACAAAACCTCATGGGCTTTTGCAACACTGACAAACCTTGACCTCTCAGTAAGACGTTTTTGGCCCCTACACCCATGTTTGTCTTCATTTGGGAGGGTAAAAACCGGGAAACTCATTTCCTGAAGTTCAGCTCCTGCCACATTCTCTTGCAGAATAGAAAGGTTACAAGGTTTGGTGTGTGCTTTACTTTCTGATAAAATTCTTCTGGCATTAAGGTAGCTGTTGGAAGTTAAAGACAAAAGTAGCAAAATAAATTACACATATATCACATTTTAATTAGAAAATCATTAATACCCCGTGAGTTTAACCAAGTAGCAGGTGAAACCTACTCCTTTTCTTTACTGATGTGAACCCCAAACAAAAATGGATTTCTATCATCTAACACCTCCCTCAAAGAATGACGATTTCACTCTCAGGCAATATTGTCTCCTTCATTTGTTCTACTCCTTCAAGAAAACAGGTCCAGCACATTGGGTTTTCAAATTAGTGCATTTATATAAATAGCTGATCCTACTCTAATTAGTCATTCACTGATTATTTTCTTTATTTATTCATTTATTCCTTTACTGAAACATGTTGAATCTATCCTTTAATCTCCAGAGTCTAGCACAATTTCTGGAATACAATAAATACCTAATAAATATTTGTGGCCTGACTGAATAAATGAATTCGTGAATTATGAACCCATGGCTTGAGTGATGTTTATTGATAGAACATGTGTGCTTGCTTTCCTGTGTGTTAATAACTACTCTTCTACTAGTAATGGAAAACCAGTCTTAGATTTCTTCCATGAAATCAGTGGAAGGTAGGAAGGAGAAAATAAAGGAGTGAGGATTTCTAATGACCTTTTTAATCCCCCTATGAATAAGGTAATCCCTTTATGTGTCTTCAAGATTACCAGCAATAAAGAAACATGAAGAAGCAAGACAATTATTCTCTTTAGAAGAAAATGAGAGAAGAAAACCAGAAGATACACATAAGTTTAAAATGTAGGTGATATGGCAATTGTGGAAAGTTGATTAACACTATTAATGTAAAATACTCATATCACAACTATGTCTCAGTAGAATATGTTTGGGCAGTTTCACTGAAAAATAGAAATTAGCTTTCAGTCAAACAATTATGGTATATTAACTGTGCAAAGCATAGAACTGGTTGCTACAGTATTTTAGATACAGTGTCATTTACCATCGTGTATTAAACAATGAGTTCTTTGGTGGGGGTTATAAAAGTAATTTATACTATGTAACTTAGCTACATGAAACTAAGCATTAATTGATAAAATAGATTCACAAGAATGTCCTTACTCTATCAAGGGAAATGTTTTTGAAATGCTGTCATACAATTAAACATTTTTGCAAAAGTTTTTGTGGGTCCCACCAAGAAGTAACTTATTGTCCTACCAGACCACTGAAATTTGCATTATGGATGGTTATAGTTCTCATAACATTAAAAATCTTTACTTCTCCTTTATATGTTGGCATGAGAGAAGTCCTGGTAACAGTCTCGAATGCAACCATCATTTTTCCTCTTTATTATCTCCATTCTCAGATTTTCTTTTGTCATTTCCACTATGCCTTCCTCTTGGGAAATAGCAGGCTCTCAGCTGCAGCACTGTCATGGTTGAACAAGCTGAGACACTTTCAGAGGTCCCTTGCCTCCCTCGGCCAAAGCTATTCCACTACAATTTTCCTATCAACCCTGAATAGAGCAGAGACAACTGTTTCTTATTTTATTAGCCAGTGCTGGAGGCAAAAAAGGCCCTCATTCTTCCTATATCCATTTTTGTTGAAATAAAATGAACACATTAAAAAAGGTGTTGTTAGAGGAATTGCTGTCCAAAAATGGAAGGACAAGTGTAATAAATATTGTCAATATTCATTCCTTATAGTTCATTGAGAACACATCACTTATCTCTCTTCTGTTACTGAAATTCATGTTCAAAAATGATTACATTAGTCTTTCTTGAACTTCTTTCAAAGAATATATTTGATTATTGGCTCTCAAATAAAACTTTGAAAGTTAATCTTCTATCATGAAATAAGCAGATCTTCAGGTTTATCCACTAATGAAGAAGATACTTGGACATTTTATCCAATTCTTTGAAATTTTTTGGTCATGTAATGTCAGGTAAGTAGCTAATTTAAAAAAATAACCTCTCCCAAAAATGCAAATCTATACTATTTAAAATACTAAAGAAACATCAGATTAACTTTGTTTTAATTTTTTTTCATTAAATAGTTGGCATTTTCTAAGATTTCATATCACAAAGGCTAAAAAGTATTATATAATTAAAGGAGGAAAACTTAGAGTTTAATTATAGTTTGATTTGGAGTTTCATAAATGCAAATTAAAAATTGATTTTTTCCAGCCTATGATATTTTCAAAATGTAAGTATCACCGCCAACTACCATGCCCACCTGTCCTGCCTCTTCTTCCTATAGCTTTCTCCAGCATCTTCTCTAATGAACTTCCCTGCTCCCTCCCACCACGCCCCCGCCCTTCACTTGTAAAATAGTGAACAGAAGCTTTCATTATGCTGGAGTGTGGGGGTCAGGTGGAGAGGAGGCACATAAATTGATGTGTGAGCTGGATGAGATTTTGTAGAAAATTTGCTTAAAGATATGAAAGCTGAATTCAGAAACAGGCAGTATATAAAGATGATAACAGTGGTCTCTGATTTTTCTAGTTAAGCAATTTGTCAGACATCTTGTGGGTAATAATCTATTGTAGTTTAGCATTTCTTTTTCATTTTGCTTCATGAATGTAGAGAAGTTAATATGTTTCCACATAAAGGAAATTTTAATTTAGAATATTTACATTAAATATATTTGAATCATAAAGATGCACATTTTATTGAAGTAGCTATGCTGGACAATATCAAAAAATATAAAAGGTGAAAATAAAAATCCCACTATCTTGAGAGAGGTGCAGTGAATTTTGTTGTTTCTCCTTCACATCTTCTATGTCTTTATGTATGTGTGTACTTGTTCATTTTCATGCTGCTGATGAAGACATACCTGAGAACAGAAAGAATAATAGGTTCAAGGGACTTACAGTTCCACATGGCTGGAAAGGCTTCACAATCATGGTTGAAGGCAAGGAGGAGCAAGTTACGTCTTACATGGAAGGTGGCAGGCAAAGAGAGAGCTTGTGCAGGGAAACTCTCATTTTTAAAACCATAACATCTCAAGAGACTTATTCACTATTGTGATAACAGCACGGGAAAGAACTGCCTCCATAATTCAATCAACTCCCACCAGTTTCCTCCCATGACATGAGGGAATTGTGGGAGTCACATTCAAGATGAGATTTGGGTGGAAACACAGCCAAACCATATCATTCTTCCCCTGGCCCCTTCCAAATCTCATGTCCTCACATTTCAAAACCAGTCATGCCTTCCTAACAGTCCCCCAAAGTCTTAACTTATTTAAGCATTAATTAACTCAAAAGTCCACAGTCCAAAGTCTCATCTGAGACAAGACAAATCTGATACACCTATAAGCCTGTAAAATCAAAAGCAAGTTAGTGACTTCCTAGATACAATGGAGATACAGGTGTTGAGTAAGTACAGCCATTCCAAATGGAAGAAGTAGGCAAAAACAAAAGGGCTACATACAATGCGAAATCAGGACCATGCAAGGCCGAAATCCAGCAGGGCAGTCAAATCTGAAAGCTCAAAAATGATCTCCTTTGACCCCATGTCTTACATCTGGGTCACGGTGATACAAGAGGTAGGTTTCCATGGTCTTCGGCAGCTCTGCCCCTGTGGCCCTGCAGGGTACCACCTCCCTCCCAGCTGCTTTCACAGGCTTGCTGAGTGTCTGAGTCTTTTCTAGGTAAATGGTGCAAGCTATTGGTGGATCTACCATTCTGGGATCTGGAGGATGATGGTCCTATTCATACAGCTCCACTAGCTGGTGCCTAATTAGGGACTCTGTGTGGGGGCTCCAATCCCATATTTTCCTCTGCATTGCCCTAGCAGAGGTTCTCCATGAAAGCCCTGCCCCTGCAGCAAACTTCAGCCTTGACACCTAGGCATTTCCACACATCCTCTAAAATGTAGGCAGAGGTTACCAAACCTCAGCTTTTCACTTCTGTGCACTCAGAGACTCAATGTCATGTGGAAGGTGCCAAGGTTTTGGGCTTACACTCTCTGAAGCCATGGCCCAAGCTCTATCTTGGCCCTTTTAAGCCATTTCTGAGCAGCTGGGACATAGGGCCCCAAGTTCAGAATTAAAATGGAATGCTTTTAACAGCACATAAGTAACCTCTTGAATGCTTTGCTGCTTAGAAATTTCTCCCACCACATACCCTAAATCATCTCTCTCAGGTTCAAAGTTCCACAAATCTCTAGCATAGGGGCAAAAATGCCGCCAGTCTCTTTATTAAAACATAGCAAGAGTTACCTTTGCTCCAGTTCCCAACAGGTTCCTCATCTCCATCTGAGACCACCTCAGCCTGAATTTCTTTTTGCATGTCGTTATCAGCATTTTGGTCAAAGCCACTCAACAATTCTCTAGGAAGTTCCAAATTTTCCCACATTTTCCTGTCTTTTTCTGAGCTCTTCAAACAGATCCAAAGTCACTTCCACATTTTCCGGTATCTTTTCAGCAGTGCCCCACTCTGCTGGTGGGGCAGAAAATCACTGGTACCAATTTACTCTATTAGTCTGTTTTCAAGCTGTTTGTAAAGACACACCTGAGACTGGGAAGAAAAAGAGGTTTAACAGACTAATGGACCTGCAGTTCCACGTGGCTGGGGAGGCCTTACAATCATGGCAGAAGGCTAGGAGGAGCAAGTTCTGTCTTACATGGATGGTGGTAGGCAGAGAGAGCTTATGCAGGAAAACTCTCGTTTTTAAAACCATCAGATCTTGTGAGACTCATTCACGTGATGAGAACAGCACAGAAAAGATCTGCCCCCATAATTCAATCACCTTCCACCAGGTTCCTCCCATGACATGTGGGAATTGTGGGCGTTATGATTCAAGATGAGATTTGGTTGGGAGCACAGCCAAACCATACCAATGTGTCACTTATTTAAAGTCTTATTTGTAAGAATATTCTCTTGTCATTATGTTTTAAAAATCACTGGCCAGGCGCAGTGTCTCACACTTGTAATCCTAGCACTTTGGGAGGCCGAGGTGAGTGGATCATCTGAGGTTGGGAGTTTGAGACCAGCCTGATGAATATGGAGAAACCCTGTCTCTACTAAAAATACACACACACACAAAAGAAGCCGGGCGTAGTGGCACATGCCTGTAATCCCAGCTACCTGGGAGGCTGGGGTAGGAGAATCACTTGAACCCAGAAGGTAGAGGTTACAGTGAGCTGAGATGGTGCCATTGCACTCCAGCCTGGGCAACAAAAACAAAACTCCATCTCAAACAAACAAACAAACAAATAAAATAAAAATCACTTTAATGGGTTTAAATATTGTAGTGATGAATTGCAGTTTAAATATTTAAATATTTAAAGCCATAACTTTAACAATATTAAGTAACAATTCCTTGAAAATAATCTTCTACATTTCTGACTATTTCTTTAAGATGATTTTATATGTGTGGATTATTGGGTCAAAGGATACTATGTTTTGAAAGATCTTCATATACATCACCAAATCCTTCATTTGGATGATATTCCCAGCTTACTAAGGTAGAATATTAGTTTCTGTTTAACTCACTCTTGAGATACACACATGATATTCAAAATATCACCAACTGGTATCACAAAGACACTAGACCATGAGAACTGATACTGGGCATTCACAGCTTAAAGGAACGTATATACTTTCTGTCTTTACCTCTCCAAATACACATCACTAAAACTTAATGTTTTCTGATGATGTTAAACATCACTTCCTGTGTATTATTCATGTTCATCCTCCATGAAAAAGTTTCACAGTAACAAAATTTTAGTGGGATGAAGAAGACAGAAAGTGACACTTTGAAATATTTACTAAGGTTTGGAATTACAAAGTAACTATCAAAGCATCTTACTTTCATCATTTGATTTATATTTTCTCACTTTGTTTCTCTATTCACTCTTACCAACTTACCTATTAATATCCTAAGAAACCAGGAGGGATACTGTAACGTTGTTATCTGGTTGTGTGCTTAGGGACCTTTTGTACTAGGTAATCAAAACAGGAAGCACTGAATTTTGGGTTGCTAAGATGTATACTAGAAGGTAGAATGAAAGTCAGTAAAGATCCCATTTCTGACAATTGTAACATACATTTTAAAAGAGCAGTGCTTTTCATTTCTGTTTAATCTCTGCCACTATTATAGAAAATCATTACACAAAAGATCTGCAATCTCAGGATTGTGGTAAATTTGATATTTTTGTACCTCTATTAAAGTATAAAATTACTTGGATTGTTACATGAAAGATTGCTGTCTAGATAATTCTTGAGAAAAAAGATTGCAAATATATGTATAAATGGCATGCATTAGGTATTAATGTATTCCAAGTCATTTATTCTTCCTCATGATTACTGTTTTAAAGCAAAAAAAAAAAAAAAAAAAAAAAAATTTAGAAAGGTAAGGGCATCTAGAGAAAGAGATAAATGATGGAACTTTACATTGTCAAGCTATTAAAAAATGCAAAATTGTTTAAGACCATGCCATGGTTTATTGGGAACTGTTAGCAGGGTTAGGCTGATTAGTCATGGAAAATGCCCTAAAATGCATAAGCAGTTTGTTACTTCCTAAGTTTACCATTGTAATTGATCGTTGCTGAATGAGATTACAGGCTCATTCATGAAAACTGGTATCTGCTACTGGCAAAAATAACTGGGAAGTAATGAAACTGAAAAAAATGTTTTCATATAACCTTTTTGGGAAAGCAAAAAGAAGCACCCTACCGTCATTCAATTCCCTGTGAAGTGTGGATAGAGATTTAGAATGAGAATTGGGTCTGTCCCTTATTAGCTGTGAGGTCATTATTACATTCTGTAAATTATCTTTAGCTTAATTTCCTGATTTTCAAAGTCAATATGACATCTCACTGGGTAGTTTTAGATTACATTGTATTATCTACCGACTTTAAATTGGATCTACTCTAAGCTTCACTAAACAACTAGCTTCACTAGTTGTTTCTACAAAACATGCTTGGGGTGTTAAACCGTCTATAAGGTCCTTTGTAACTCTGCTGTTGTATGATTCTCTCATGCAGGTGCTTCTCCTTTCTTTGCTTCTCTGATGGGACCCCATTTCCTAACACTTAAGTGTCATACAAGTACATACTGATTGTATCTTTTCTATTTCTACTCAAATACTATTGTGTGCACCAGATATTTGACCATTTCTCAATGGGCCCTGTGCTCTAGACAGTACACTTCATACTATCTGTGGAGAATAACACGTTGGCTTTTGCCTCTGACATAGCATTGAATAATACTTGTATGAAATACAACAAAATTTAATTTCTAGAAAAGAAAAATGAAACTAAAACAAGAAGACATTCAAATTACATCCTTAAATTGTATATTGTTAAGCATAGCAGACATGAAATAATTCTATCAAATTGTTACAAACCTTTATAAAGTGCTTATGCTAAATTTATATAATTATACTCACAATTCATAAACTGGCACTGTTTTATGGGCCATAATTTAAATAGTGCTGCTCTAGAGGTTAGACCAGCTGTCCTCAAATTCTGATCCCTAAAGTGCCCGTGTTTAACAATCTTCCAGGTGTTTCTGTTGAAGGCTAATGATTGAGAAACATGGCTCTTTATTTTCTCTGCTATTTGCTATCTCTTCCATTACAAGCCTTGAGATGAACGTGTCTCTTGGAAATGTGGTAATAGTTTACTGCACTGTTCTTGTGGACAGGGGCTATTATTGAATATTTTAGAAATAATCCCAATCTAAGAGATGACTTTAATTTTAAGATATTTGGTCATTGTGTTAGCACCAGACACATAATAAATTTAGTGTAGGAAGTTGCTTTTGTTGTCAGTAGTCATCCTTTCCTTAGGGATATTGTTTTATTCTTGTTTTAAGATTAACATGACATTTTAATTCAGGAAATATTGAAAAAACAAGTTTATCATTAGTGATTGTACTTCCTTCTGATATGGTTTGGCCGTGTAATTTGGCCCAAGTCTCATCTTGAATTATAATCTCCATAATCTTCACGTGTAGAGGGAGGAACCCTGTGGGAGGTGATTGGATCACGGTGGTTGTTTCCCTACTCCTATTCTGTGATAGTGAGTGAGTTCTCGTGAGATCTGGTGGTTTTATAAGTACCTGGCGTTTCCTCTGCTTGCTCTTTTCTTTCTCGCCTGCTGCTGTGTTGGGTGTGCGTCTTCTCCTTCTGCCGTGATGGTAAGTGTATACAGTGAGATGTATATACTTTGCAACTAAAGTAAATTTGAAAAAACTTGTAATTTCTCTCTCATTTCTCTTATGTTTAGTCATTTTTTTCCCTAAGAAAATGAGAGAAGGGTGCTTCATTTTTAACAGTTTTAAAACAGCTGGATGGTATATATGATTTAAAAACCTAGCAAAAGAAAGACATGGAAATTATCAGAAGCTAAAACAAAAAAAATGAATCAATGAGAGAAATGAGTGTCAAAATAACTCAAAGGGCCAAATGTAGAATTATTAATAGAAAAATTGAAGAATATTACACTAAAGGTTATAACACATTTACAAAAATTAAATTTTTACCATGACATAAATTCTAAAACATTTCAAAAGATTTTATATTATTCAATTAGGATAGAAAGCAAATGAAAAGTAAATAACTATATTTTTAAAAATTGTATTTTGTTTTCAATTGACAAATAATTGTGTGTGTATATAGGATATAATGTGATGTTTTGATACAGATACATGCAGTAAGATGATCAAACCAGCCTAATATATCTATCACCTCACGTTCTTATCTTTACAGTGAAAAATTTTAAAGCAATTATTTTAGCAATTTTAATTTATATAATCCATTAAATATAGTCATTATGCTGTACAACGAAGCACCCAGAACTTACTGAACTTGGAACCTTTTGACCAGTGCCTCCCTTTTCCGTGTTCTCCTGTTGCCCCAGCCTTTGGGAGCCACCATTCTGCTCTCTACTTTTATACTTCAACGTTTTTTAGATTCCATATATAAGTAAGATAATGTGATATTTGTATTTCTGTGCCTGGTTTATTTCACTTAGCTGAATATTGTCACAAATGACAGAATTTTCTTCGTGTTAGGGGCTGAATAATACTCCATTGTGTATATGTACCTTATTTAAAAACTTTTACATTATCATTTTTAAAAAAATTTTGTTACCATCATATATTCCATTTTTATTACTCCACAGTTTTCTTTTTTATTTTCGCTTTTTTCCTCTCCTCCCCTCCATTGTTTCTTTGCTTTCATTCTCCTGGATTCAGGAGATACATGTGCAGATTTGTTACTTGGTATATTACATATGGTGATCTAGTGTACCCATTACCCAAATAGTGAATATTGTATCCAATAAGTAATTTTTTATCCCTCACCTCTCCCCACACTTTCCCCATTTGAAGTCCCTGGTGTGTGTCATTTCCATCATTATGTCCATGTGTACCCAATGCTTAGCTCCCACTAAGTGAGAACATACGGTATTTGACTTGCTGTTTCTGAGTTGTTTCACTTGAGATAATGACATCTAGCATTTGTCTTTGGACACTTAAATAACATTATGAATTACCTCTTTTATATTTTTTACCTTCTACATATCTTTGCTTTGTCACCTCAATCAGGATATAAGCCAATTAAGGGCAGGGGAAATATTCTGTTATTATAGATGTTCTCCAAAAAGCCCAGCTTTGCAAATGATATATTTTTACAAATACTTGTTGAATACTCTGATGGTTTATTTTAATTTTGTTATCCAAATTCAGTTGGCTTGCCTTTCCTTTCCCCAGGCTCATATTATTTGTGCTTAACATGAGTAAGGTTAGCTGCAGTGAGAATTCCACTCTGTGAGTCTAAGTACAGACTCAGGTAAAGTGATTTCCATTACTCAGCGGTCATTGAATCTTGCAGTCATCAAGTATAGTCCTCTTGATTGATAAACACGCATCTCTGTGTGAAAGAATTAGGAGATGATTAGATGCAGTGGTGTTCTGAAGCCCGCACTGCTGTTTTGTAACAGCTGATTGTACTCATCTCTTTTCAACTCCACTTTCAACAAATCAAAGGTGTATGAAATTATACCATGGAAGTCATCAAGCACTACAAATTGGATATTCCCCCTACCCCTCCACGGGTGCCCGTGGTTAAACGTTTAAGAGCAAGCATGTCATTGTCTAGATGGTACCCACAATTGCTAAAACCAACTCCGTAGTTTCCCGGGTGATAAAGAGGTAACATAAAATGTTGCTTTTCCTTATACAAATAACTTATACAAATTGCTGATGGTGACGATAATGATGAGACAATGATGATGTTATGTCAATAGTTAACATTCTGTCTTCAGCCCTTTTCTAAGTGCTTTAGACACATTAATTCATTTAATCCTCATAAGAAACTAATGAAGTAGGTATGTAGAGGAATCTTGTTAATCCCACTTAATAAATGGCTGAATCAATGCCTAGATGAGGAAACACAGTGATAAAGAACAATGAAACAAGGATAGCTGCTAGGAATTTACTAAGAAAAATCATCCATTTGAATGGAATAAGATACATATAGTCATTGTTTTGTTAAATATTGATAGGGATAGTTAAGATAACAATTACCTTAAAATTCTTTCAGTTATTAAAGTCTGTTATACAAGAAATATTTCTGAAAACCTTTCATATTTACAAAGAAATTTTTCTTTATTAAGTAGCCACATATATTTTGGAAAATGCAGAACTTATCCTAACTTCTCATTACCTTTTTTGGCTTCTAAATAGCATGCATCTGCAGCTGCTGCACTATAGCAGTTTGAGAGAACTTTGTTCCTTTGAATCCTATGATTTATGTATAATAGGAAAACATCTCTTGAATTTCATCACATGATGTGAATTTGTGTCCTGTGCAATTTTTCCTTTCTGTTTGACAGCCCATCAATAATATTTATGTATTGTACACAATATGTGATGCAAATAATTCATGAGAAATTTTGATCCTTAAGTTATTATTCACTCTGGTACTCCTAGATGCAATATTGTCCAAGAATGGTTCTTTAATAAAATAATAGTAAACACAAAATTGATGGAAAAGTGCTCTAAATAAAATTGTTAAAATATGAATGCCAATCTTTCTACAGAAGTGATGGTGGATTGAAGAGAATAGGGAGATTAAAATGAGCTTGCATTTTCTGAGATATTAAAAACTCTGGTCAAGCTTATCTTGAGTGTGCATTCAATATTATCAACTGATAATCTGAAACTCAGATTCTTTGCCTCATTCCTGTTGGTAATGGGGTGGAGCTCTATTCGAACCTCAAGAATGGAAATGTAGACTAGCTTCCTAAATAAAAAGCATCCACTGTTAAGAAAACTAATGCACAATATGGCTCCTCCATAAAATCTCTCAGTAGTCCTGCAGGAGAAACTTATTTTTCATTCTAAAATTCCACAAATACTCCTGAATATGATAACTTAAAAATTCAGCCTATTAATAATTCATGTGACAGTAACGGACTGTGTATACTTTTTAAGAAATGCTAATTTTTTACCCTGACAGTAATTGGGTTCTTCTCTTTACTACACAGAAAATAAAAATTAGTGTCTCCTAAAATCATTAGTGACATGACTAACATTTTAAAACTCAATGTACTGGGGAGGCCGAGGCAGAGGTTGCAGTGAGCCAAGATCACACCATTGCACTCCAGCATGGGCAACAAGAGCAAAATTCTGTCTCAAAAAAAAAAAAAAAAACCTCAATATATGTGAATTATCTCATATCATTAAAGTCAAGGACCTGTATGTCCCAGTAGCATCCATGTAATTAATGATGCTTTTTATAAAATTTGTAAATAAAATTTTAATGAACACAAAGACACAGTCTATAATTCAAACAAATGAATAGTTATTCTAATAGATCTAACCATGAAAATAAAGCAGAAATTGGTAAACTTTTGCTGTAAAGGCAAGATAGTAAATTTTCCAGGCTTTGAAGTAAAGGAAAATGTTGAAGATCTGTAGGTACTTACATCATCATTTAAAATGTAGCCATATAAAAATGTAAAAACTATTCTTGGTTTGCAAAAAAAAAAAAGCATCAGGCAAGATTTGACCCATGGTTCATAGTAGTGTGCAATGCCAAGAGCACCCCTAAAAATGAGGTGAAAGTAAGATTCCTCACTTAATCCCTAGAGGGTAGTGCCAGAGATGGCACTGCTCAGTGGGAACTCCAAAAGTATAGTCTATTCCTCTCCAAGAAGCAAATTTTCTCTCTTTTAAGTGCATAGAAAGTCCAGAGAGCTGAAATTTACCCTAACAAACAGAGATGGAGACTCATTCAGTCTTTTGATATGCTCCAAATAATGAAGAGCCTGTTGGTGCAAATTGAGCTCTAGGGTTGGTAGAATGTTACTTAAAAATAGTGGAGAGTGAGAATAGTGGAAAGTGAAAATAAGTCCCTGGTCTCACCCATAGCAGGGACATCACCTTTCTCTGGTACCTCTGAAGGTAAAGTGTCCAGTGTTTCTCTCAGCAAAGATTCTCAATTGTATATTGCAGGCCCTTTGGGTTAATGCTCCTTTGACTCCTTCCCTCTTCCACTTTTCTGCAGATAATTTATATATAACAATAATTTTCCCAGGTACAAGGTGGCCACAGGAAACTGTGCATCATCTAAAGTTTTGCCACAGATAGACCAAGAAATACTTGTTTTCTTCTCTGTACTTGGGTAAACTGTGTGCTCACCTGTTGTCGGTCACAATTTCATTAGCCCCCACTAGTTTAATCTAACATTTCATTGGCCCTTTCTAACCTTAAAAGAAATTAGGATCTTTTCATTCTGAAAGAGGTAATCCTTTCCATTTTAGAAGGCTCAAGGATTATCAAGTTGGTCTACTACTTGCTTAGGTCATGATTTACACAGTGTATTAGTCAATTCTCATGCTTCTAATAAGGACTTACCTGAGACTGAGTGATTTATAAAGAAAAGAGGTATAATTGACTCACAGTTTCACATGGCTGGGGATGTCTCAGGAAACTTACAATAATGGTGTAAAGGGAGCAAACACATCCTTCCTCACATAGTAGCAGGAGAAAGAAGAATAAGAACCAAGCAAAGGGGGAGTGCTTTTATAAAACCATCAGATCTCAGGAGAACTTACTACCATGAAAATAGCATAGAGGAAACTGCCGCTATGATTCAATTACCTCCCCACAGGTCCCTCCCAAGACACATGGGGATTATGGGAACTACAAGATGAGGTTTGGGTGGAGACAGAGCCAAACCATATCACACAGCAAAGAAAAAAGCACTTTGGTTAAATCTCTGCCAAAAGAATAATTTCTGTGCACACTTCCTCTAGGACAATTGGCTCTGATCTCCCTATATTAGTAATGTGGCTATAAAAGTGGTTCTTCATGACACATCTACTTATGCAAATTTTCCATCCATTGCCTATATTATTGGTTGTTGGCATTGTGTCTTGCTAGATGGCTTAAACACAAATTTAATATGTGAAAAACAATTACATCCACAATGAATGGTCAATCAGTGCACAGGGAGTATTGAGGAAGTGTGATGAAAAATTTTTCTATCAAATTTTGTTTGATGGCCCAGAACTTATATTTTTGATATTAGATTTCAAGGTTTTTCCCATGCCAGGTAGGTCATAAAATGTACTTTTAAAAAAATGGTACTAGTGGAACATGCTAAAATGGTCAAATAATTGTACTAACTGGAACTCTGCAAGCCAGTTATTGAGTAATCAGTCATTACAAAATTGGGTTCATGGTAAATGGTGACTAATGCATTTTAATATTAATTGTTAATGTATGAGTATAATTGGTGTCTGTCCTAGTTATTTTAGTTTGTGATCTTTAAAATGAGAATAAGTATCTTATTCACATAAAATTCAGGCAGGACTATTAATTAGAAAATTGTATGCTTGTCATCAGAATTCACATAGTTTACTCATCATATTCATATTTCTGAATATGTCATCAGAATTCGCATATTCATATTATTTCTCTCCAAATTATTCCTGTTTGCTAAATGCAGTGTTTCAGGAAAAAAATCAACAATATGAGACAAGGGAATAATACTCTTGTCTTTGCATGATAAATTGCCATTGACCTTTTGCTAGTAATATTATTAATCTAAATTTTGTTTTCCTTCAAGTTAATATGGTACTGTTTTTTCAGGATTGATACTACACAGTAATACGTTAATTTATAACTGTATACTTAATGGTCACATTTTATTACATGAACCACTTTACATTTATCTTTATTAAACATCATATGAACATTTACATTCTTCTTTGATTTATTAAGAAAGAATAATAAACTATTTCATTTTTCTGCCTCTATAAATTTGGTTACTATTCTGTAACTATTTTTTTCTGTATCTATAAATTTGGCTACTATTTTATTAAGCTCCAGTTGGCAATTGTCTTGGTGACATGAGATGCTTTGATGAAGTTATTTAGAAAACTATAGAAATAACATCTGAAAAGTAAATAGCATGCTGGTGAACTTAAATTGTTAACATATTTTCTCATTGTATTGTGATAGCTGTAGAAAGTGTGCTACCCACTAATAACATTTTCTTAAGACATCAAATAAAAGCTGTTTAACAACTTTGCTTTATTAAAAAGCTCACAATGAGCCAGGCATTGTTCTGTTTTTTGGATGCCTTTTCATATATTCTCAAATATTCATAATACCTGAAAATAGATATTATCATTCACAGTTGCAGATATTGAGGCAAAGAGAACTTAAGTAATTTACTTGAGGCTCGACAGCTAATACACATATACAGACCCAAGGCTTGAGCACAGGCCATCAGGCTGCAGGGTGGGTGCCTAGCCTGTCACCATTCTGACTTCCTAAAGACCTGAGAAGGTATCTTACAGAAATATCACCATTTAAGTCTATTACGATAAAAGTTTTGGAATGAATTATCTTATAAAACAATATTTTTATTGTCTCGTGTTAGGTGCCTTTAAATATATACATATATACACATATATTAGGTCTTGACACTTTCCCCCCCAAATCATAGGACTACCAAGTGTAAAACCCAGTGTCTTTCACTAAATGCTTCTTGAGATTTATGCTGATAATGACTTCTAATGGTGTATTTTTAGGGCAGCTTGTTTTCCCTACTGCGTTTCATTTGTTTGCTACAAGTGGCATCATAGGTGCACATAAATCTGTATGTAATCCTGTCAGCCTACTCAACAGAATTCATGTGGTCAGAGTATTGACTTAGGCCAGCATATTTTAACATTGCCACCTAGTATAAGATCTAGGTTGCTTTGAATATCTTCCTGACTCACATGGGAGAGATATTAAGTCCCAGCAATCATTCCACCTGTTCAAGGGCTTTAGTCCATGCTTGTGAGAGTGGATTTATTCTTTGTCATATTATTAATCATTGAACATAGCCTGTTGACAGTTTTGCCATCAGATGCAATGATAAGGTGTGACAGTTGCAGTATCAGATGACACTTGCTTGAGACACTCTTCAACTATGTTAAGGTGCAATGCTATGAAGGGCTGGGACAATAAACAGATTTAACTGTCTTGTCTAATTAACATATAGAGATATATTGTTATCTAGAGACTGTAAGAAAGGCAAGTGTTTGGTAAAGCTAATTTACTGAGTATTTGCTGAGTATCAGGCATTCTGCTCAATTTATTATATTCATGATCTCATTTAACTCCATGAGGCAGGTCACATATTTATTTCCATTTTATAGATGAGGAAACAGAAAAGAGAGGTTAGGTAAAAAATGAGTCAAAAGTCTCTGTTGCTTGAGCCACATGTTTGCTAAGAGCCGACATTCTGCAGTAACCAGCTCGCATTGAAACCAGGCTTCACCATTTCCCGGCTGTAAGACAGTTATGTTCTCTATGCCTCAGTTTCTTCACCATTCAAATGAAGAATAATAATACTATCAAGGGCTTTTGTGACAATCACATACATTAATACATAAAACAGCCTGAAAATAATGGCGGTTGCTCTCTCCCAGCTAGCAAGTGGCCAAGTTAGAATTTGCACTTAGCAGATTTTGTAGCATAGGTTTAACTGTGTCATCTTACCTGGTGTAGATTTTACCTTCTGTTGTACATCCACAACCATACGTATAATAACTACCTTAAATAAACAAAATAAATCATCAGTATGCTCTTACTCCATAAAGATGCTCTTTTGAGCAGCATGTTCAAATTCATGGACATACCTCTATAGCCCACATATCATCACTCCAGGACAGTGCCTCTTGTGTAAGTGAAAAAGAAAGGAATTCACAGCAGCCTGTGTTGCAGTTCAGTACTTTCCTAAAAAACCTTTCATTGCAAAATTAATTTGCGTGAGCAGCTGTGGAGTTTCTGAAGAGGAGAGTTCACTGGAAAGGCACACTGTAAAAAGAAATTTGGATAACTAATTCTGTTCTGGATTCCATTTTCTGAGTGTAGGCATGGGAGAGGAAGTTCAACTCATTCAGTTTTTTTTCCCTAATCTGTACCCATAAATAACAGCTCTGTTCTGTTCTTTACCCTAGAAGCTCTTTCTTGTTCTCTGAGGAGAGGGAGTTGTACATTTCCTTTTATGAGTAATGGCTTTATTAGATTAAATAAATAACATTTCACACTAATGTAGTTCACAAGAGGATTTAGAAACCATTAAGAATGTATTTAAAATCTCACAATAGACCCTCTCGATTAGTTCTCTGGAACAAATTACAGTTTCTGACACAGTAAAATTATACCTTAAGAGAGGACTGTGAACATTTTTCAAAAGTGGGATATTCAGTCTCCTTGAAGAAAAATTTTAAAAGAGACTATTTCCTGTGACAGTTGTAGAGGAAAGAAATATCCAGTTTTCTAGATAGCAAAAGTATTTGGTTACTTCACGAGCAAAATAAGACAAGGTTAAAGTATATTTAATTATTTCACTTTTTGAATGTGATAAAAATTACCTTATTTAATTCTTTGATAAGTTCCCTGTTAGGGATATCAGAATCTAGCTTACTAGTTTATAAAGTAGAACAGATCAATAAACCAAGTAAATATATTCAAACATCTCCAAATTCAGATCTATTTGAAAATTATGAAATAATGCTATCCTTCATGTATGTATGTATTTATTGATTTGCACCTCCCTTTTGTGTCTCCATACCTATTCCAGGACACCAGTGCTCTCACAAGTCATCTTGTCCATCACTGTCCTTAATTGCAACTTCACAAGAAGGCACGAAATCTCTTTAATTTCTTCCCTAGAATATCACAAACGGGTGTGTTGGGGGGTGCTACGGGAGGGACAGTGTGGGGCGGGAAGGTCGGGGAGGGATAACATAGGGAAAAATGCCAGATATAGGTGACGGGGGGATGGAGGCAGCAAACCACATTGCCATGTATGTACCTATGCAACAGTCCTGCATAGGTTTTTGAAACGAGACAACCAGGAACCATTGAGGGTTTCTTTGATTCTTCAAATCTCAGTTGAGCAGCTGCCAGCTTAGCCAGTACATTGGATCAGCCTGAATCTGCTGCTCAGTAAAAATGACTTTGCTCAGGCTGCTTTGATGTAGATTAATGAGCGGTAGATATTGAAGGGGAAACTTAACCAATAATCATTTCTAATAAGCATTTCCTCTCAAGAACAGCAGAGAAGGAAACATTTTGGCTTACTGAGAACAAATCTCAGGTTTGAATTAGCTGAGTAACTGTGGGTGCAAAGATCAGGAATGGAATCTTTAATTTATGAAACTGATCCAATTGGAAAACCCCTAAGTGCAAAAGTGCAGAGACTGGTATTCACAGTGCCAAGATTCAGGCTGACAGTAAAAAGCACTTAGTAGGTGGCAACTTACCTATACTGATTATTACACATGGTTGAATTCTTTCTAGATTAACTCACTTAATTGGTATTAAGTACTCTAAAAGATGGATGTGGGAAAAATTTAAAACTCCCAATATTATACATAGTATAAATGATAAACTTAGCTTCTTAAGCAAAATCTACAGGAAATTTACTTAATTCTTTTTTCATTTTTGCTGTCATTTGTATATAATTCTAAATGAATTCTTCCAATGGAATTTTGTAACTCTACAGAGCTAGCTATGCTGTGTACTAGCTACATATGGTGGCTGAGCACTTTAGCTAGTCTAAACTGAAATGCACTGTTATACACAGTAAACACTGGATTTTAAAGATTTATATTTATCACATTACTAATATAGAAATAAAACTTCATTTCTTTAAAAAATGAAAAAATCTGTACTATCCACCTATAACAAGAAAATTCTTAGGTTTTCATGTTAATTATACTAACAAATCAAGATAGATATTAAGGATAAATTTATCAGTAGTTTATCATTGTTATCAATAGTCAAGTCATAATAAAATCGTTTTCCTCTCAGCTTAGAAATAGCATAAGGAAAGACTCTTCATAATTACAGCAGGGGTTAAAAATCTATTATCTCACCTTCTAAAAGAAAAAAAACTGCCCTGTTTCTCAGATAATTATCTGTGGGCCTGTTCTCTGAATGCCAACAACATAATGTTGCTCTAAGAGGAAGCAGTGTGTGCAGCCGTATAGGAAAAGCAACATGGGGTGGAGGTTGCCTGACTTTGAGTCAGCTTGCCATTCTTCTTGCCCTCTTCATATTCTCTGGAGCAACATTTATACCCATGGGAAAATACTTGTTAAAGACACTTATACATCTTAATTTTTAGGTCTCAATTGGAAGGATATGTGAGGAAAGGTGGGTCACATTTACCCTACCCTCCCTTTCGAAAGCAGAAATGCATTCCTTTGATGATTTGTTAAAATCTAGTCTTTCTATTTTCATTTTAACAGGGAATTAGGTGAAAGAGTTTCTCAGAAATAATCAGCTTTTAAATAAGTGGCTTCTTTTATTAAGTATAAACTGTCATTTGTGTGATAGAATGTGCTAGGGATGTGTAGGCAATCTAACTTAAGCCAGATTCAATAATTTCTCTAGTCAATATCTTTATGAACTGAGAAAAGACAAAGACTCTAGTAATATATACCTGTATCTTCCCTTTGTGTTATTCTGACATTTTCTTCAAAATTATCTTGTTTTCATCAATTTGCCTTGTTCTGAGAAATGAAAATGGAAAGAAGTTATGATGAAGACATTAAAATATTTAGGTCTTCACAAGAGGCATTTTCTCATCTCTGATAAATGTGCTCAGAGTAAACCCCTGGCTTTTAATTTCTTCAGTATCTGAGTACATAGTAGGGACTAGATTATGGGGGATTATAAACCCTAGCTAGTCTTCTCCAGAAGTCTCTTTATTCTAGGGCTTTCAAGTTAGTGGAAAAAGAAGATTCAAGTGCACTGATAAATGCAATGGATAAATATTACAATAGTGATACTAACCCAGTACAGCAAGTAAGAAATACTTGGTTTATAATATCTACAGCTTTAAATTTTTGACTCGTACAATGATGTCCTGAATATGAGAGTTCTGATTGTTATGAGACTGCCTTAGAGACTAATTCAGAAAAGCATAGGGAGTTGTTCAATTGAATAAAATTGCTATGTTTTTGTGATATAATTACCTTTAATCACTGAAGACCTATCCATTTAGACTTTGACTTTTCACAGGTTATAAGCTTGATAAAATTTTAATTTAGTTTTATTCTCAGGAAGTCACAGACTAGGTAAATATATGAATTTGAGTAGAGAGTATAAATCAGAAAAGCAGCATACAGAGAATGGCAAGCATATGGAATAAGTATAGATTAATAGGTAGTGGGAAACAAATGATAACTTGGTGAGAAGGTACAACAGACAACTTGGTGAGAAGAAAAAGAAAAGTTCAGAGACCAATCAGGAGAGGTATACTGACGAATTACATCATATGCACAAAAACTGTATTAACAGAATCATTACTAGAAGTAAAGCAAACTCAGAAATTAGTTATTTTTTTATAATCTATCATTGGTATTACTACGTGTTTTGATTGTAAATAGGATTTAATTTATACAGGTGACTTACTGAAATGCAGTGAGATTAATGCCACTCAAGGAAATTTTGTTACTCATAGTCTCCAGGAAGAGTGAGTATGCCACACCACACAGGGCCACATGGGGAAGGCCCAGAGTCATTCGGGAGGCAGAGTGAGGGAAATCATGGCCCAGAGCATTTGTGGTGATTTCCATGAAAAGACATGAATGAGGTAGTGATACGCTGTGTCCCCACTCAATCTGGTCTGGAATTGCAATCCCCATGTGTTGAGGAAGGGACCTGGGGGGAGGTGATGAGATCATGGGGGCAGTTTCCCTCATGCTGTCCTTGTGATAGTGAGTTCTCATGGGATCTGATGCTTCCAAGTGTGTGGTGAGTCCCCCCTATCCCCCCCCTCTCTCTCCTGCTGCCATGTAAGAGATTCCTTGCTTCCCCTTCAGCTTCCACCATGATTGTAGGTTTCTTGAGACCTCCCCAGCCACGTGGAACTGAATCAATTAAACCTCTTTCTTTATAAATTACCCAGGCTCAGGTAGTTCTTTATAGCAGTGTGAAAATGAACTAATGCAGAGAGGTAAATTTGAGTAAACATAGGACAGTTGGATAACTTCAGTGGGCTCTAGGATACAGGAAGAGCTCTGGTTCTTCAGCACCTGGCCCTGGGGTGCCTTAGGGCAGAGGAAATACTGGTTTGGTGTAAGAGAGTTAGATAAAGGAGGTATTGAGAATATGGACTTTGAATTTGTTGGTTTGTATATGAAAGGCATGCTCATGGGGTATTTGTTAACTCTGGAAATTAGCCCTGGGAGAGGGGCAGCTTCTCATTGACCAACAAGGCCCCCAAGAGGTCAAAGGATCATAAAATACAAAAAATAAAGAGCATGATTATTACCCTACCCTAATTTACATAGTTTTATAAGGCCCTCTTCTTAAGTACTTCTTAAGTTACTTAATATATCATGAATGTTAAATATTACCAAAAACATTTTAAATCATAAGAATCATTATTTTTATATAATTTTTAAATGTACAATTAGAGGCTAAAATGTTCATCTAAGCCTAAAAAAATTTAAAATGTTTTCTGTTAGCCTTTAAATACTTCAATTCCATTCTCCATCACTACAACCTTTTGTATATAACTCAGACCACAATTATTACAGTTTCATTTTATTTTAAAATAGAAAATTCTAATAGAGTAACCTCCAAAATTCATGAGGAACTTATATAACTTAATAGCAAACAACAACAAAAGAAAACCAACCAAATTGAAAAATGAACAAAGGACCTAAGTAGACATTCTTTTCAAAGAAGACATGCGAATGGCCAACAGTTTTATGAAAAGGTGGTTAACGTCACTTCTCATTAGAAAAATGCAAGTTAAAATCACAATGAGATACTACCTCATACCTGTTAGAATAGCTATTTATCAAAAAGGCGAAAGATAACAAGTGTTAGCAAGGACATGAAGGACTCATGCACTGTTGGTGGGAATATAAATTGGTACAGCCATTATGGAAAACAGCATGGGGAGTGTTAAAAGAATTAAAACTGTACTATATGACCCAGTAAACCCAAACAAAATTAAATTAGCACCTTGTGGAGATAGCTGCTTTCACGATCATTGCAGTGCAGTTCACAGTAGTCAATGTATGGAAACAACCTAAGGATCCATCAAGGGATGAATCAGTTTAAAAAATTGTGGTTGGTCTATAAATGCAATATTCTACTTTAAAAAATAAGATGAGTCCAGGTACAGTGGCTCATGTCTGTAATCCCAGGACTTTGGGGGGCCGAGACAGGCCAATCACTTGAGGCTAAAAGTTTGAGACCAGCCTGGGCAACATGATGAAACCCCATCTCTAAAAATACAAAAATTAGCTGGGTGTGGTGGCATGCGCTTGTAATCCCGGCTAGTCAGGAGGCTGAGGTGGGAGAATTGCTTGAACCCAGGTGGCAGAGGGTACAGTGAGCCAAGATTGCACCACTGCACTGCAGCCCTGCAACAAAGCATGACTCGGTCTAAAAACAAAAGAAAAAAGGTACTGTCATTTGGGACAACATGGATGAACCTGGAGGACATTACGTGAAAAATAAACCGCACACAGAAGGAAATGCTGCATGATCTCTCGCTTATATGTGGAACCTAAAAAATGTCAAATACATAGAAACAGAGTAGAATAGTGGTTACCAGATGTGAAGAGAAGAAAATGGTTAGATGCTATAGCAAAGACATGGAATCAACCCAAATGTCCAGCAATGGTATACTGTATAAAGAAAATGTAGTACAAATATACTATGGAATCCTACACAGCCATATAAAAGAACCATATTGTGCCCTTTGCAGAAACATGGGTGGAGCTGGAAGCCATTATCATAAGCAAACTGACACAGGAACATAAAACCAAATGCTGTATGTTCCTACCAGTGGGAGCTAAATATCAAGTACATACAGACACAAAGAAGGGAACAACAGACACCCTGGCCTACTTGAGAGTGGAGGGTGAGAGGAGGGTGAGAATCAGGAAACTACCTAACAGGTACCATGCTTATTACCTGGGTGGCAAAATGATCTGTACACCAAACCCTGTAACATGCAATTTACCTATATAAGAAACCTGCACATGTACCCCTGAACCTAAAATAAAAGTTAAAAAAAAAAAAAAGGTGAGCTGTAAGACAAAAGCTACAAACTTGAAGTTAGGTAGGATAAAAAGCAGAGATCTAATATACAGCTTGAGGACTACATTTAATGCATACAGAAAATTTGCTAGGAGTAGATTTTAGCTACTTTTTTATTTTTTGGTAAGAGTAGATTTTAGCTACTCTTAACAAAAAATAAAGGTAACCATGTAAAGTGATGGATATGTGAATTTACTTGACTGTAATCATTTTATTGTGTATATCAAAATATGGTATACACCTTAATAAAAATAAAGGAATATAACATGGGGTTTGACAATAATAATGACAAATGTTATGAAGGAGAGACAGAACTTTAGGTAGAATGTTATATATTAAACTGTACTATTTGTGGGAATATCAGTCTTGTTAATTGACTGTATACTGATTTATTTTTTAAAATGTATAAATCAAATCAAAAGAAACCGTAGGCAGTTTTGGTTCAATTTTTTTTCTCTTAATCCTGGAGAATATTAGATAAAAAAAAATAAGTCATTTTCACAAACCAACTTACACGTATACACAAACGCACAACGTACACACATATCATATGATGTCAGCTATATCTATTTTGAATTCAGTGTTCTTAAATAGAGATTTTGCAGAATGTCTTCTAAGATTAGGGTTGCTATTGAATAGGATTGAGTAAAAACATTTCTGAAAACTGTCATGAGTTTGAATTTTAGAGAAAATAAATATCCCATAAGACATTTTATCTTCATAATACATTAATATTTAGTGATTATATTTTAATATAAATTTTTATATTTATAATTTTATAACATAGCCTACCATAGAGTTGTTAATGTTTTGGTGAAAAAGATAATATATTTATGACAAATACAAAGTTTGGATGCATAATGTGCTGGGATGCAATATTGAGTTTTATGTTAGAAGTTTGTTAGAAATCTCCATTTGATGAACTTCAAGAAATACGTATCCATTAACATAAGTTGTGAATCCTTCCATATGATACTAAAAACATACATGTTTAACGGTTTAATTTGAAGCACTACTTTAGTGCTATAGTACATTAGTGTGGCTGGTTTGTCACATCCAATGCATGAAAAAAATGTGAGAACTCATTCAAACCTATTAGGAAAATGTATCATTTCTAGTGCTTTGTAAAAGCTGAATAACTTAAGTCTAGCGTTAAATGTGCTTACCTGTGAGGCTATAAATCAAACATTTTTGACCAGATGAAAAAGTGTTGTTGTTTCTGTTCATGAATCTTTCTCAGTATTAATAATGATTTCATCTCAAAATTGTCTATAGAGTAACTGTGGAGTTTAACCACCATGCTTTCAAATTTGAGAATTATGTCTACATAACTGAGCTAAATAAAATTACTGTCATCTGTTATTTTGCTTAAACTACTTCATGACTGTCTCAGATATCAAATGTGGGAATTTAAATCACAGTTGGAAAAGTGAATTTTTAAATGTTTTTGCTATCTTATTTGGGGAAAAAAAAGTGAAGGAAATGGTAAAGAATAAAATAAGTCGTGTACACCCTAGCCAATAAATCATTAATTGTCTACCTGTTAATCTTAAAAATATTTGGGGACTATTGTTAACCATAAATTAGTTCTTCAGGAATGTTTCTTAAGGGAGTTGTTGTCCAAGTACCAACTATAGTGAAGAAGTATTTGTTTATTCTGTTTATAACTTCCTGTAGTGTCACAAAGGGGATACATGTAATGGGACAGGCATTAGCTATTATGCCCATTATTATCTTCACCCATTTAGCATCTGGGAGTCATTCAAAATCCTGGGCAATTCTATCTTCAGCTTGAAGGCAGGGCTGGTGTCTGCCGCTGATTGTCACATCAAGTGTGAATGCGGATGGGTATGTTTGGGGAGTGAAATCTTACGTTAAAAAAATATGCCTGGTTTATTTTAAGAGTTACTTTGCCAATTAAAGGTTTGTTGGCTAATATTCCATGAGGAATGAACAGAAGGGACTGTGAAAAGTTAGGGGCAGCCACAATTGAGTGATTAAAATCTCATAGGAAATTACTTTGTCTTCACAACTTTCTCTAGCTAGTATGGATCTAGTTCTGACAATCGTTTAGCAGAAAGCATTAAAAACTCCAGTGTGAAGGTTACTGGTTTTTCATTTGTTTATTTGTTGATGGTGAGATACTTGTAGATGTTACGGAACTGGCTACAAAAGATTACATGATTGTGGTAGTCTTTTTCTGACTCGTTTTTGCAATTTCATTCAGCATTGAGTAGAAATGGTGGGTAGGACACACAAATTCCTAAATTTGGCTCTGTCTTTAGTTTCTCTAAGATCTTCAACCACGTGCTTGCTGATACTGATGTAGGTTTGTTCTTTATATAAGCAGTGATTTCTGAACTCTTACGCAAGTGTACTTGTGTGTTTCCATGTGTATGTGCTAATAAGCATCTGTGTATAAAGTCGGAGAGTAAAGCAAAATGACTAAGGTATTTCAGTGATGCTCTGTAAGAAAGCATATTTAATAGCAGTGTCTTATTTTTAGCTCCCTAGTTAGAGATATCTGTCCCTGTGAACAAGGATGTACTTTGAATAAGTGGCCTAATTTAACTGACACATGTCAAGGCTGAATTCAGGAAGATTTTTTCCCTTTATCTTACTTTTTTCTCTTCGTTTCCAAGAAAAGAAAAAAAACACTCTCTGTTATAATCAGTGACAGAGAACTACAGTGTTGCTGTAGACTAGAATCTAAACTGTATATGGAATTATGAGACAGATGAATAAAATATTAGTGCACTATATATTTGTAGCCTCCCTCATTTCATACCATTTTAAGAAAAAAGATGCTAAAATGGTGTTATTTTTTAAGAAAATGCTATCTTAAGATAGACCTAGAGGCCGCCCAGATTTATGCTAACTAAAAGTGATTTGTGGACACACTATTTTAGCTTGAATTTTCTGTAATGGTTGAATTGGTCTGTAGAGAGTCATGCTGCAGTCATCACAATTGATTCTCGGATCAATTGTGTTTTCTGTAATCCATCGTGTTGGACTGTGATTTTCTTGTGTTCCCTTTTGCTGTATGGAGCTTTGGAAAATGGAAACATATCAGACTTGCAGTTTGCATAATGTAACTTTGGATATGCTTAAAAGGTTAGATCAGTTGCAGATGAGGGAAGCTCAGGTCCAGACAGTAATGAACAAACTTACACTCCCACTGGATCTCTTAATAATATCCCTCTGGTTTAATCTGAATAAAATAAGAAGTTCTTCAAGATTTTTTTCCCCTATATTTTACAAAAACTTAATTTCTCTCTAGGATCAAGGGATTTATTGAGAGGGGTTAATATGGTTAAATTTTATGTGGGGTGAAAAAATGCAGAACATGCTATCCTATGGTAATTGGACTTTACTCTTTATATTCTTTGTTTCTCTCTGTATATAGTCAGAATAGGCTAGGTTATGCAGAGTAACAATTCTCAAATCCCATTAGATTTAAACAATACATGTTTATTTAATGATATTCACCAATATGGAAGCCAGGGAGTTCTGCTCATTGTGGTCTCCATTATACAGAAACGTATTCTAACGTGTAGCATAGGTAAGAAGACTTCTCAGCTTAGTGGAGAGTACATATAAATAACTGAGAAAAATGTAAGAAAAAGATTTTCCTGATTTATTTCGTGATGTTGTAAAGGAAACATCAAAAGGAATTAATTGAAACCTCTAAGGAATAAATATTCTCATGTCATTTGTTTTCACACAGTTCATAGAAACATTTGCAAATTTTATGAACAGAGATTTTATATTCTTCTCTTGGTTGATTTAAACCTACTTGTTCTTCTGAACCACTTAACAACATAATTACTATCAAAGCAGACTTTTTCACTATGAAATGCTCAAATGTCTTTTCTCTTCCCTCAAGTAAGACGTGGTACTAGAGATGGGTTCATCCAAGATCCATCATGTTAGACAAGGAGATTGTTAGTGTAACAAATGAAGAGCGTTCTTTGACAGTAGGCCATTGGATTTTTTTAACCTCTTCTTGAATTTCACTGTTTCTTTCAAATACCATAATTCTCTCTCTTGGAATTCTGTGCAAGTAGCTTAGCAAGTTGAACTGGGACCACCATTTTTTATTTCTAAATGGAGTCTCACTCTGTCCCCCAGGGTGGAGTGCAGTGGTGCAATCTTGGCTCACTGCAACATCCACCTTCTGGGTTCATCCAATTGTCCTGCATCAGCCACCCGAGTAGCTGGGATTACAGATGTGTGCCACCACACCCAGCAAATTTTCATATTTTTTAGTAGAGATGGGGTTTCACCATGTTGGCCCAGCTGGTCTTGAACTCCTGACCTCATGATCCACCCACCTTGACCTCCCAAAGTGCTGGGATTACAGGCACGAGCCACCGCACCTGGCTTACTTCTTTTTAAATAAGAGATTCCAGTGATTTTCATTTCAGTCTAGTTGTATTTGCTTGGAAGTTATATTGGGTTTTGGGACCAACATCTCAGTTAATGATAAAAATATATGTACATCTGCGTTAACTTGTTCCTTGCACATACATCTTTTTGGAAGACTTCATGAATGTGTGAAGGTGGAACGGAGGATCTGTAGTTAAAACAAAAAACTCAACAAGGCCTCAGGATATTTAGATTCGATATCCTGACAGTCACTTTCTTCCCTTCTTTCTCCTGTTCTCTACTATGGAGACAAAACTTTAAAGGTGAAAAAAACCCTCAAATTATCAATATTTAATAGAGATCATATTTTAGTCCACTCTTGTATTGGTAGAATTAACTCATTGAATTTATAACTGATTTCAAGAAAGGATTTATTTACGGAAACTGTAATTGCTAGCTAATAATTATGCTTCTTGGAACAAATAAAAAATAGATGCAGAATGTCTATCTTACTATTTCAGAAATATTTTACAATGTCAGTGACATATTTGCAAACTTGGAAGTGAGCTCATTTTGATATGATGAAGTTAGAAGGTGGAAAAATCAATGTCAATGTTTCCAAGGAAATTCAATAAGGGTATTATATTTAGATTTAATTTTCTGTTGAAGAAACAGTTTGTTGCATTTTCAAAATTTGACAAAGCTCACACAATAATACGCTTTTACTGCTCATGTTAGAGAAGTATTGGTTAAATTTAGAACCACGTGGGAGGCAAAATCCTGACCACCTGTTATAAACACAGTTGGAGTAAAAATTTCTTGCATTAGTTTATATTGGCTAGAAAATAGAAAAACAAAAATATTACTAAAAATGTAATTCAAATAGAAAGGTATTAAAATGTAAATTGATTTTCAAATAGTAATTGGGTTTTAAAAAGTTTTATTAGTTCTTCATGTTTCAAAATGTCATATATCTTGGCTTCATGAATCCACCTGTGCAGCCTAAGCTATGTGAATTGAGGCGAACCAATCATACTTCTATGTACTAACTTATAATCATGCTTCATCCTCAGAGTAACTTGTGGTTTTATTATTCTTGACACATAGAAGGACTAAAACAATGTTCACAAAGCAAAGATTTATGCCTAATGTCAAACAACAAATAACAGTATTTGAGTAAATATATATTTTAGTATTAATACATTTTGCCTGTATTACCTCGGCCATGACCCCAACTTAACCAATTAAGATAAATTTGTCAATTAAGTGAACAATTTCCTCCTAATAACTAACCAGCCTGCTAGAAAAGGCCAAAAGGATAATTCTTTGGATAACTTACTAGTAATATCTTGTTTACGTTAAATAGTTAATAAATATTTTTTGAATGTATTACCATTTTTTCAAATGACAATAAATTTCTAAATATCAACAGATAGTGTAAGGGTTTTCTAATTATCAACTTCTTACACTGACCTTGGCATTAATCCATCACTTGGACCAAGTGGTTGAAATTTTTAATTGAATAGTTCATTTTTAGTAAATATAACATGCTCTAAAACTTATATAGATGCATTTGTCACCAGATTTACTAAAGCCTTTTTCATCCCTCCATATATTTGTATTAAAATATAATACTTCTGTGTAAAATATCATCCCTAGATTGTTACTAGAATGTAGCACATAAGAAGCAGCAATATGAATGAAAGACCAGTACACTAATTCAACTGAGTGTAAAAACATATCAAAATTGTAAATGTTTATAGCAGGGTACAGGTATACCAATTTGATGCTACCCATCAAGGAGTCCTGGCAAAGTCCCAGTATGTATAACCAGTCTGGTTGATGCTGGTGTATGAACAAAAGGTAAATTCCATCTTTGCTTTTCACTTTTTCTTTAGGCACTGGCATCTCCACAAACCTTTGCAGTAAACATTCTTTCTTTTTAAGAACATCCATTAATCATCTGGGTAAATCTGGTGAAGCTGTCAATCAAAAGACCACTACTTAATCTAACATTGCCTAGACAATTAGAGGCTTCCATCTCCTCTCTGTCCCAGGCACAGCTATTCAGAGGTGGACAGATGACATAAGCAGCACCAAGTGAGGGTGTTTCCTTTTCTTGGATAGAGCTTTAAGTCCCTAGAGTAAATCTATAGAAAACCTGTCAAGGATATAAAAGTAAAACATTGGAAGTGGAGACAAGAGCAAGGAGGGGAAGACTCAGAGTAAGAGAGAGAGAGATTGATGAATGAATTTGTTTTGATTCTGGATCTAGTGATCTTTGAACTCAGTAACAGTCCTTTTGACCATCAAGGTTAGATTTTTGTTATTTCAAACTAAAAAATACTATGGTTAATTTTTCTTCTATCATAATTATCTTACATGGAATTTACCTTTGTGGCATACAAAATACTGTTGCTACTTTGGAATGGCAATTAGATTTCATTTTAGATTAATAATATTTATGATTATGATTATCATAGCTAGTATTTATACAGCATTTTGCTGCATTACATATATGATGTCACTCAATCCTTATGACAGTCCTATCTTTTGGAAGCTGTTATAATCTCCACTTTTCAGGTTCAGGAAGATGAAGCTCAGGGAAGTCGATAAATTTTCACAGGATTATCAGCTGGTAAGAGTTAAAACTGGGAAATAAATGGAGACAGTTTGGATTTTCAAATACATTGTCTAAACTAATGACTAATGCTCTTTTAGGATAGTCATTGTTGAGAGAGAGAGAGAGAGAGACAAAATCTCTTTATTGATATTTCACATGTATGTAATTATTACAAACTTTCTTTAGAGGAATAGTTATCCAACGAATTTCATGGATTTCTAGATCATGGGTTTGTGATTGGGAAAATACTCTCCTCTCCATTCCTCTTGCCATCACTTTTGTTGTTTATATGTACGTTACCAGTCTTTCTTCTCCCTATTCAAAAGCATGAAATTATGCACATTCTCTTTTTCATTATAAATACAAGTGTTTCTGTCAGACTTTACTTCAGTCCAGTAAAAAGTTTTTAAAAATATATTTAGCAAGAAATACAAACTTTTAAGGGTTTTGTGAATAATATTATGTAGTGATACTTCTCTCTGAAATAGATATTTAGCAGATTTTTTAAGCTTCATTTAATAACACCTTTCTTTTTTTACATGATGAGCAACAAAACATCTGTGGGCCCAGATATTTAACTAAAAAATTTTTATGTCTGCACCTGAATGGGGAGAGGAAGGAGGAAAACTATTTGTAACCAGCATGTTGTAGGAAGTTTTTCTCTGCCTGCTACTTTTCTGGAGAATGTTGCTGGCTGAAATGCTTCATAACTATATAGTTTCACTACTCTCAGCTAATCTAGAGTCATTTTGGCAGAGATTAGTGTATTAGTCTATTCTCATGGTGCTATGAAGACATACCTGAAACTGAGTAATTTATAAAGAAAAGAATTTTAATAGAATCACTGTTTCACAGGGCTAAGGAGGCCTCAGGAAACTTACAATCATGATGGAGGGGAAAGCAAACACATCCTTCTTCACATGGCAGTAGTAAAGGGAAGTTTGAGCAAAGTGGGGTGAAAACCCCCTTATAAAACATTCAGATCTCATAAGAATTCACTATCACGAGACTAGCATGAGGATAACCACCCCCAATATTCAGTTACCTTCCACTGGGCCCCTCCCATCACACATGGGGATTATGGGAACTACAGCTAAGGATGAGATTTGGGTGGGGACACAGTCAAACCATATCAATTGGAGTTTTAAAAGATATACTTGAATTTTTCTTTGAATTCAAAAAGGAGTTTTAGAAACGTGCTTCTGTTAGTAAGAGAAAGAAGAGTCACTACTTTTATGTCTTTTGCTTCTACCCAAATCCTGGAAAAGAGTATCAGACAGAACACAGTCTCATAGAATAGAAAATACCATCCAGATCACAATTTATAGTTGTGTATTTGACCCTATGAAAGGGCTATAAATATGGTAAAGCCACTTTAGAGGATTTAACTGCCATTCAAGTATCCAAATTTGAAATTCAGGAAGTCAGTCAGACATCTCTCTTTGTCTGTTCAACCTGTACTGTTTTCTAGAATAAAATCCCAAGCCATTTATATTTTACACTGTCTTACTTGTCTATTTCCTTTCCCTCCGTCATGTCATCACTTTTGCTCATGTACTTGGCATTTCTCCTGGATTATTATTGTGGTCACATTACTGATATTCCTGAATCTAGTCTGCTCTCTACCTTACCACTTCACATCTGAAATCTGCACTGTTACCAGGATTAAGTTTTAGTATGAAGTTATGATAGTGATGTTCCATTTATAAGAAATTTTCATTGTATTGCTATGCCCGCCAAAATAAAGTGTATTCTATTCAGGATGATACAGAATATTCTTGATGCTTTGGCTTTTGCCTACCTGTCCTCCCAATACTTAACCCTGTGTTCCGATAATAATGGCATACTCTTTTTCTTCCCCTGAACTCTTTCATCTCCCATGCACCTCTGTACTGATTTTCCTGACTGGATTGTTGCTTCTTCCAATTTCCTTCTCTTCACTGTCATCTAGTTGTTTAACTGTTAATATGTTCTTCAGTGTTCCACTCATTTTGATTCCTTCTGATTACTTCGTTATCTCATTGAATTTTCAGTAGTTGCTGCTTCCCCCTCCCCTCCTTTATTCTTGTAGCATCTACCCATTATAACATGTAACATATTTTGGAAATATACCCTCATCTTTATATTCAGATTACATTTTCAATCAGAAGTAAGGCACAATAAATACTGAATTAGTGAATGAGTGAATTGCCACTCTGCTATAATGGAGAAAGTTTAAAATATGTAAAAATTAACTTTCCCACATAGTAAGTTAGATCCTTTAGTGAATATTGAGAAGAGTTTTCTAAACCGAGGAGCAGTGCAGTGTAGCAGTTAGGGGCAGTGACTCTGTAGTTAAATTCCTGGGATTGAGCAGTAGATTCACTATATTCTGCCAGTATGATCTTGGACAACTTACTATACTTTTTGGAGGAGGATTTTATTCTTACTTCAGTGGGTTGTGGAGACATTTGAGTGTGACAACCCATGAAAGAGGCTTAGTAATATCTAGAAGATGGTAAATATTTACTAAATGTTACCTATTAATAGTAAATCAATAATACAATCTTTCTTTTTTATCCTGTACCCAAAGCCCAATGCTGAGTAACTCATAGACTATTTGTAATTATCTTCCATCATATGAAAGAAATACCTGTGGTTTATACTTTGCCTGCTGAACCCTAACATGTGTATCTATCTATCTGTCTGTCTGTCTATATTTTCTGAGTACCCATACAGCTATAATTTGGTAATATTTTATAAATCAATTTTGCATCATATTCTTACAGTATTAAATCACCTCATTTTTGCAGCAATTTTTGAACTGCACAGAGTAAGAGCAACCTAAATTTTTAAAAGAATTTAAAATATTAACCAGAAGTAATAATAAAATTAATATAATCCATGAGGCTATGACTATCCTGCTAAACCACAGTGCAGGCAACAAAGCTGTGAATTTTCCATATTCTAAAAGCAATTATAAAACTCAAAACCAACTAAAAGCTGGCTTGCTTTTCATTATCATCAATTTCTAAAAATTTCTAAAAATTGCCAGTGAGAAAATATTTCTTCCCTTTGGAACAGATTTCTCTCTTTATACCTCCTCCATCTTGGTCTACCCCCTTAGTAAGTATTTACAAATATTATTCAGCATATTTATGTTATGTTAAATCCATCCATCTTCCTTCTACTTTAGTCTTCTGGCATTGTTTTAATATTTAATCATACTAAAGATAATCTCCTCTTTGGGGAGGATATGTTTAGGCATTTTCTCCTTTACAAATTAAATGGGTGAATGGCATATTACTTTAATATATGTGTCTTTGAATATAGTTATATACTTTTTCAAGGGCACAAATAATCTACCTGATGAGAAAAGTTTGCTACTGACTGTGTTCCACGTAGATTTCAAGATGGTCATGGATAAAATGTTCTTGTTTTCCTCTTCGGATTGTCACTGTGCATTTTCAGAGCATTGGTAACTGCTTATCCTCCTTAGCCAGATATAATGTATGTATGACCTGAGCCCAGAGGAAAGAAACATGGAGTTGAATAGAAGAGTTTCTCCCCATACAAACCATGGTTTATCTCTTCTACCTAAAAGATACGGGTTTTCTGACAGTATCGAACTCCCCCAAATACCACTGGATAATCTGTCCATTAGCCAAGCAGATTAGAATTCACTGAAGAAAGGGAGGACATCACCATAGCACAGTCTTAGCAGTGTCATAGAAGGAGAGAGTCAGAGAAGATTATTTACAGAGCTGAAGGGTTAGTGTTGATAGAATCTGAGTTGGATCTTTCACGATAAGAAAGTGCTTCGGATTAGGCAAAGTGTAACATTATAGTTTAATACTGGTAGAAATAGTGAGTTAAGGGTCTAATGGTGTCTGTGAGCACAACCCTGACAATATTCTTGGCGTAAATAGCAAATGTTACTTAAAAAATAACTTTTTAGCTGGGCATGTTGGCACACACCTGGTCCCAGCTACTCGGGAGGCTGAGGCAGGAGCATGGCTTGGACTTGGGAGGTGGAGGTTGCATTGAGCCAAGATTGTGTCACTGCACTTTAGCCTGAGCTGCAGAGTGAGACCCTGTCTCAAGAAAAAAAATTGTTTTCACACCATTAGGGAAAAAATAGAGCCTCTCTCAACTACTTTTATGATACTGAGCTTAACCTACAACACTTTCTAACTGCTCCTGAAGGCCTATGACCTTCCCTTCACTCTCTACTGGTAGATGCTAGGGTAGTCTGTTTCACAGATATATAGTCTATTAATGAACAACAGTAGATAGATTTTAGAGCGTGGAGGGATCTTTAGATGGTCATGTAGAAATTTATGCTGAGAAAGTAAGGCCAAAATACTGAAAATTGGTGATTGGGCAATATGCTTGTCAGAAGATTGGTCAGGGGTTTTAGAACACGAGAGTTAGGAGTTAACATCCCAGCTCCACTACTTACTAGTTGTGTGACCCTGACTAAGTCAGGTAACCTCTCTAGGAATAAGTTTCCTCACCTATTAAGCAAAGATAATAAAACTTTTTATCTTTTTTTTTCTTTTTACTGTAAATCCAAATAAATCTCTAGTGGACTGAATAATTACATGATGAAAAATAGTATGCAATAAAAATAAAAATTACAATTGGAAATTGGATTTAAGTAAGAATATATACAAATTTTTGAAACATAAAGGAAAAAGAAATCATGAAGTAATTATTAAATGCTTTGATAAACCTGATAGGGGGACACACTTTGAAATGTCCAAAACACAATTAAAACAAATAGTAAATGATTAACTTAGAGTATAAAAAAATCAATATGTAAAACTCGCACATATTTGTAAAAAAACTGAATAAAGATCATGTACCAAAATTCACATATATGAAAGTTGGAAAATTAAATGAAAAAATAATTCACAATTGTGACAGAAGAGGAAAATGTTCCATATCACTCAAGTTTAGAAATGCAAAAATTAAAATCAGAATATGTTCTAGTTTACTGATAAAATATGCAATAATGAAAATTATATTAGAATCCAGCATTGGAAAGATTGTACTGTAAATAATTGGGGTAAAGGGGGCAACTTTTGAGTAAGCAATTTAATGGTTCATGAGAAAAGTATAAATATGCTCATAACCTCTAACCCAGAAATTTCATATTAATGTTTCATAAAAAGCATTAGATATAACTCTCCAACTAACAGAGGCCATATTATGGGGGTATCCTTGAGCATAATATATAATAACAAAGACAAAATGACATGAGAAATGTAATCTCTTAAGAAGTATATCAATCCATATAACTTTAATTTTCTTAAATAATATATGCATCAAACCTTCAATGGAAAGCATTAAAATATTAATAGAAGCTTTATTAGATGATGTGCAAATACATTTTTTAAAAATACGTATTTTTAAAGTTTATAGACACTTAAAAAATATTAAACCAACCAATTTTGACTAAAATCCTGCAAAAGGGGTATACTACTTTTGTCCCTATTTAATAGATGAAGAAATTATATGTATTAAAGACATTAAACTCTTTATCGAAAACCTTTCTGTAATTCAGACCCACATGGCTTACTCTGGAATTCTATCAAATATTGGGGAAATAATTTCAAGTACTCAATCAGAAAATACAGGAGAGATCAACACATACCAACTCACTTTATGAAGTTAGCATAACCCTAATATACCCTATTAATTCCTATTTTGGTAGGGCTCCCTGACTTTATTCAGGATCTAGTCTGGATAAGGCTGCCCTGCTGGGTCTATAAAATTATTTTTGTGTTTCCTGGAAAGTCTTTCCTGATTTAAGTGCACTGTCCTTCTGGTGAGTATTCTTTTGGTTCTACTTTTGGGTGGTCGGCACACCAATCCATTATTTGGTTTGATCTGCATGCCTGGTTTAAAATTTGTGGTAAAATACACATGGTTGTGTGTATTTTTAAACTGATGGACAAGTTACAATAATGATAATTTAAAATTACAGTTACCATTATGTGGAACATTCTACATTAACAACACTGCACTTTAAGAAGTATATTTAAAATTAGAAGGAATCCCAAATGCTTCAGAAACATTTAGATGTATGTTTGATTGGTGTATAAAGGCTTCTAATCTCTCTATCTTTCCCTGTTACTTTGAATAGGCTGATCTTTTTCACTTGATTATTTGGATGCCCCAAAGGAAAAAATTAGATAAGTATTTATAAAAGTTTGACTCTCAGATTCCTTTAGTGTATTTTTTTTAACGACTCTTATGCCTAGGCCAACATCTTGAGTTCAGGACAATAGTAAAGGATATTTATTCTGAAAGTGTTTTCCTAGTTGGGTTGTTTGCTCAACCAACCAGACCTACACATGAAAGAATGATAAATCTGTTACTGATTTCAAGTTTTGTTTTTTCTTATGCATTCCAGCCGAGAGGTTGAGAGGAAGCTACAAATTAATGGCCTTGCAATTTTAGGAGCTCCAAGGCAACCAACAACCTAGAATGACTTTTGGGCCTGCCCTCGGGTGCTACTTTAATAAGCGACCCCCAAAATAGCAGTTTCCAGAAAACTGCTGCTATTTGTGCAAACAGGACATTAAAAAACAGGATGCCATCTTTTGATAGTAATCACTCTGTTCACCACCAGCATTGCTGGGACCTTGGACGGATGTTCAGGAAGCTTCTACGGGTTATATTTTGCCCTATTCATTAAAGAATCCCACTCTTAAATCAGATATCTAAATAAGAAACAAGCTAAGTTAAAAAGACCCCTTACCAAAAAAATCTGTCTCCAAAAGACACATTTCTGCCATTTGACTGTTTACTTTGAAAACCTTTGTTTAAAAAAAAAATGATATATTTAAAGAAAGTCTTCATTTGCAAGGGAGTCTACCTCTCTACACCAGTAAAAGAGGAAAGACTAAGTCACTAGAAACTCTTAAAATGAAAAGGATATTGTTTTAAAATGTACATAGTAAGCCTTACCTTGTTTAAGATGCTTTTTCCTAGCTATGTTATCTCAACTCGGCTTTTATATCCTTTTTTTTTTGTCTCAGCTAATATTGATGTATAGATCTATGTTTTATTCTTTTGAGATGTAAATTTTTATCTTGTTTTACCTAAATAGTTGAATACTGCTGGAAATAGTTGTTTGTTCCAGCTGAATTGAATAAGAAGTTTTTAAAGTTTTAAAAGATATTTTAATGATGTTGCCAGAATTTAATTGACTTAAATTTGAGTTTGAGAAACCTACTGTAAGCGTTTAGATCAAGTATTTTTCAGAAAAACATAAACTAACTGAAATGTCCTTTAGTTCACGTGATCTGAGGTAGTCTTTGGCAAATAAATCTAGTGTGAAAATTGGTAAGATAAGAATGCCTTCAGAGTTGTTGGCATTAAATGTAGTGAAGATACTTTTGCCTCAGTTTGCTGCTTAAACAGGTTTGTGTTGTCTTTATGAAATGTTTAAAGGAATAAAAACTATGTTTAACTGAAATTTTTCTTTGCTTTTGTCCTAGGCTTTAGGCCTTGTTTATAATTCGGAAAACCAGAATGGCCTCTTGTTTTGTTTTGTTTTGTTTTTTAAATGCTGGTACCATGTGGGCGATCAGCTCCCATGATGATGGGAGGGAGCGTTGGGAAGGGTGACTGATGTCTCAAAGACCTTGGTTAAGACAAGGCTTGTTGATGTAAGCTTTGCTGGATTTTGCTTTCTCAAAAGAAACATGAAATGATGGGCAGCCTCGTTTTCCATGAGTGATTCTAATATAATTGTTAAGAACAGTAAATTAGGTAAATGTAAATAGAATGAATGTTTCTAAGTGAACTCTTCACAGTTTTGAAACATATCTTGGTAATGGAAATCTTAAAATTATGTAATAAATATTCTTAAATGTCTAAGTCATTTTTGAGTAAGTTAAAATACTAAAACATTAATTGCTAAACATAACTTCAAGTTTATCTCCTTTTGACTTCTTAAATTTTATAAAAAGTTGACATATATTAATGTGTCATATTTTACATCAAAAAATTGTCCATTGAAGAAGCATTATGTTTTCAAAAACCATAAAATGTGTATTAATAAAATGTTTTGGTATTTGAAAGTTGAAAATTGCTTACTTCATATGTTTTCACTAGAAATTAAAGTTACCAAGAGTTAATTTTAGTTAATATATACAATTTTATAGGTAAAATATACAAAAATATAAGATGTGTTTATGGTTAAAAAGGAACATAAAGATGTATTTTATTGAGAAAAAAAGTAATTTTGTCTATTTTATTTTAAATAGAAATTATTTTAAGCTTGTTTCAGAATGAATAAAGACAGTAACGAGTAAGTATAACACTCAGGAAAATGTGAGAGAATCTTGTGTCGTCTCACTGATAAGAAAAAATCAAGTTAGTTTTGTCCTAAAATAAAGTAACTGTTCCATAATGAGAAAAAGAAATGTGTAAAACAAACCTGAAAACTTTAAGAAAGTAGTAGAAGGTTTGAAGAAGTTGTAAAAAGTTTTAGAAGTTATGGAAAGTTTTAGAAAGCTGAAAAAGTATGAGAAAGATGGATCTTATGAAAATAATTTTATATGTGATCAAGTTGACTATAAGTAAAAGAACTATAAGTCTAAAGTTGAGCATTATCAAAAGCACATTAATGCTAAACTAAAATTTGATTTTTTTAATGATAAGATATTCTTAGAGTACTGAGAAGAGATAATATATTTTTTCACCTTATAAGTGAAATAAAGATTTAATCTTATCAAGAGAATATCTTGTGCTTCATATTGTCATTATTATGGTTTTTAATCACTTAAGAGAATTGAGTTCTCTCTCTGAAAGGAGCTAAAGATTTTTCTACATCTATGTAACTTTCTGTATTTGGTTTTAAGCTTTTAAATCATCACTCTGATTAAATGAATGACTATTACTCTAAAATGATCTGTGATCCTATTTTGATCAAATGCTTTAAACCTTTTGGTATCTTTTACAAAATTCTGAAAATCAAATTCTAAATTGAGGTTGTTTGCTCTTTTAATAGAAAAATATTAAGACTTGTTTGATATATTAAGCTGCAGTTACAGGGCTAGATCCTAAATTATTCTAGTTTCCCACAATATCTGGCTGCAATTCTTCTACCAGGAATAAGAATTGCTTTGTTCCTAAAACCCTATAAGCCGAAGTTGGATGACTTGATGCAAATTTTAAGGGAAATACTTGAGCCTAATCTGTGGGCTACATAAACATTCACCAAGCCAACTAATGTCATAACCACAAACATTTAAACTGCAAACCAGGACTAGAGGTTGGCAGCTTCAGGCTGTGGACAGCTTTTCCCAAGGCATTAGGACAAGACTTCTATCATGAAACTCTCACCTCTCTTACTTTAGTCTTGCTTATGCTTGCTTCTTTTTCTTCTTTTTGCTTTCTTTTTTTGGCATACCAAAAATAATATTAGAACTTCACAGATTCTGCAGGTAACTTGACAAAATGCCTAACCCAAATCTTTACGTCTCTTAAGAGAGCCTTTAGTCTACCTAATAAGTAACTTAAGCATATCTGGAACACAACTTTTTGTTCACATTGTATTAATGATCCCTTTTTGTAGAGTTAGCAATATTTGCTTTAATTTAATTTAGTTATGGGGTACTGAATAATACAATTGCTACCTCCTAGCTAAACAAGGAGATGTCTGTACCACTGCTAATACCATTTGCTGTGCCTAGATAAATTCCTCTGTGGAAATCAAGACTCAACAGCATAAAATAAGTAAACAGACTCAGTGACTACGATAGGTCTCATCCAGTCCCCAGTGGTCTTTTACTTTGTTGGTTGTTTGGGCTCTTGACTCAGAATCATTGTAGATTTGTTATATTCCTGTTAGTTTTGGTTTGTATTATTTTCTTTAAATGTTGGACCTTTTGCATGTCAAATTTCTGCAGAAGTACAATACCTAGCAGAGTAATGCTAGCCCAACATTTCAAAATAATAACAACTATGAAACTGACAAAATTGAATTTGACAATGTACTCCAGGCAACTTAACTTGAGAGCCACTACTTGAAAACCTTCTTGCTAAAGGTTCTTGACATTGACTCATAATTGCTGGCTATTTCCCCAGCGTATGACCAGACCAATAAGGAAGGTCCATCTGGGTGCTGAGAGAGTAAAACCTAGAGTAATTACCAGAGTAATCAATATCCTTACAGTAAAAACCTAACTGCAGGTTAATTGATTAGTGATACAGAGAAAGATCATAATATAAAGAGGGAAATGTAGAAGTCACTGATTCACAGCTCATCTCTTAGACTAGATTGCACTTATACTAGACCCAAACAAAGTAAGCCAGGAGTCTCAAACTTCTATGTCTGAGATAAAAGTATCACAAGAACCTACTAAAAACTCATATATTACCACATGTTCTGCATGTTCTACACATCCTGCTTATTCTGCAGATCCTATGCATAGGTCTGTAACAAGGCTTATCACAAGAAATCCCTCAAAATTGTAGTGTTCCAGATAAGCCACTCTTAAAAACACACTTGCCTAGCAATAACTGTTGTGACCAATTTGTTAGCAAGGGCTCCTTTAACAAGCCTATGTGACCAGTTATTTTTCAGAATAGCTTATATGGACCTCTCCTCTTTGTCTTTAAAAGTTTCCCCTATTGGGAAATAGCTCTGTATATGCCTATGATTCATCAAAACATACATATTCTGGATTACAATCTCCTGCATATTCCTGAATAAACTTTTTGGGGAGAGCCTGTCTCTCTTGTTATTTTCAGTTATCTCCAAATTAATATATATATTCAACATATTTTCAATAATAATTCCAACAGGTTTTGTTTTTGTTTTTTATAGAATTTGACAAGCTTATTCTGAAATTTATAGAGAAATTCAAAGAACCTAGAATTCTTGAAAAGAGAAAAAAGCTATTTAGAAGACTGCCATTAGCTGATTTCAGGAATTACTGTTAAGCCAGAGTAATCAATATAACACAGTACTGCCACAAGGAATGACAAATCGATCAGTGGAACAGAAGAGCTCAAAAACACCTCTCTCACACAGTCATTTAATTTTCAACAAAGGGGATGAATAATTCCAATGGAGAAATAAAAATTGTCAACAGTTATGAAATATTCACAAAAATTAAAATGAATCTCAACCTCTACTTCAAATCATATAATCCTTGTGTTACAAAAATGGTGCTTTATAGATAAGATAAAGTAACTGTTTCAATAAAGGCCAATTCCCTTTTTTCCTCTGAATGATTATAAAGAGGAATGAGAGATAGGAATCTATTTCAGATGGTAAACGCTGGCATAGAGAGGCCTGAGAGAAGCAGATTCTGCTCTACTTGTTAAGAGAAGATGCTCTTCTGTAAGAGATGAACTGTGCTCAGGATTCTCTGCTATGCACAAGTTATTGAACACAGTCATGAGCCAACCCTTTTATCTTTATGAGGACATTAAAAACATGGGCTCTGTTGATCACTTTCACTCCTTTGATGAATTTTTTTTCTTTTTTTTTTTGCCATCAAATCTAACAATTCTTTGCTTTGTCCTAGGTTAAAATGCCTGTGCACTAGCCAGGCTGAGTTGGAGTCTCTGAGGGTAGAGCTCAGAAACTGACCTGGTGAATAAGAATCTGAGGTGACTTTTATAGATACACCAGAATTTGAGGACATAGCTAAGTGGCACCAGAGAAAATGGGGAGATGCCAATGTAAACAAGGCAAGCTCAGTCCTAGGACAATTTAGAAAAGTGTCCTTAAATCTGGGGCTAGGCCTTAAGTCAGTTAACTTCTGGCTTTCTTTTTCTTAGCTGCTCCCTGATTACTGTTTCGGAGAAAAGGTTGAGCTGCAACAGAAAGGCCTCAAGCCCCAAATTGTTCAAAGGTTTGCCAAATGAAATGCTGTCATCTCATAAGGAGCAAAGTTACCAAAGGAGAGTGCCAGGAAACATTAAAACATTAAAACCCCATGGCCTCAAAGGGCTGTTTTGAAGCATGTAGCTCTCAATTGAGAACCAGGAAGAGAAGGACACCTCCAGCCTCCCTTTCTCTAGTGGAGCATAAGATACACCTTCTTCTCTGAAAAGGTGTAGGACAAACAGTGTTTGACTTAAACAGATTAATAAGGGAGGAAAAAATGTGGAATTTTGATTATTCTACTTGAGATCAAGTCTGAAAAAAGTGGATTCAGCTAGGATAACCATATCCTGAGGGTCAGACTGTTGAGTGAAGTTGTTTAAATATCGTCCAAGGGTGGGACTGGTCTGTTGCTGAGGGTTGTTTGTTTAGCCCACAGGAAATCAAGTCTTCTAAAATTGAGTCAGAATCAGAAACTTCTAACTGAAGTTTGAGAACATGAATATGAAAAAAAGCTCAATGAGAAAATCTCCCAAAACTAGCATGAGAAAATGTTATATTTTAGAAAACAAATTAGTATGTTCTTAGAAAAAGCCAGTATAGGCAACGCTTTGCCAGTTACCTTTGATTCTTCTAACATTCAGTGATTTGAATACTCTCCTTTTTCAGTAAGTCCTATGATTCATTTACCCATGCTATTAAATGAAAAACTGCACTACTGAGCTTCAAATACAGAACAGTAAATCATATGATCATGAAAAAATATTTGGTATGGGTGGGCATGGCTGGCTTTCAGTTCTATGCTTTGATTCCAATTCAGGGTTGCAGCAATCATAATTACAGCAATATAATTATGGCTACCTAGCCATTTAGCATACTTAGCAGTCAGGGAAAGGGTAATCACCCAAGGCATCAGTTACTACTGAGACCATTAGCTATGCTTGGCTCACATGAAATGTGCCACAAACTTCTTTGGAAGACAATGCAATAAAAACCCTGGCAGTCATGATAGTAATGATTATCACAATTCACAAAGGTATTTAAATGCCACATCATGAAAAAATGAATCCGCTCCAACATCTTGTGTTAGTCTCTAGCCAGACAAATGCTGTGGTTTAAAGTAACTGTAACAAAGAAGTTGTGCGGGTTTAGAGTATAATCCATAACTGTTTGCCAGCCTCTTCTGACAGAATCTTTATTTCAGAATGCCTGTTCCCTAGAAAAAAACACATAGGAGGAGTTGAAATTCTAATTTTCACTTATAACTCAAGTCTGATTTGATTACAATAGGCACTGTAAGACAGACTTTCTAATTGTCATGGAATTTTATTTAATCAAGAGTTGCTTGAAACAAGTGGGCTGAAAGTATGAGCTTTGTGTGTGTGTGTGTGTGTGTGTGTAAATAAGTGCACGTATTTTCACTACAACTGTACTATTCCAAATGAGACTTAACTTGGCTTTTATCATTTTTGACATTTTATTTGCTAACAATGTTTGCTGGTGTCTGTAGTAATGAACTAATTTGTTTCATAAAAAAAGACTTAAAAACACATAAAAACTATTGATATACCTGATGAAAATGCTTTCTGAATTGAGGCTAAACTTACATTGTCTCTAGTACATGAAATTAGTGAAAACAAAACAAATCTAAAAAGAGTAATTATAAATATCTCTGAAATTCTGATGTCAAAATATAAGCATATTTTTGTTATATTGGTAGCTTTTATGTAATTTATTAAAATATTAATACAATTATATTAATGACAATAGTATTGAACTACATGTTGCAATGTATGTTATAACAGTATGAAACTTTGAGTAATGTAGGTTGGGACTGAATACCAGCTCAGACTAAAGCAGAGAAAGAGAGAAACAAATGGATCCACCTATAATGGGTGAATCCAAAAAGAATAACCACAGTTTTGAAAAGACAGGAAATACAGATGGAACTCAGACAAATGCCATAGATATGTTCATTCTAAATAGTGAGAATAACATCTAGCAGTAGTCCTCAACTTGAGATTTACATATGTTTAAGAGCTTTTTTTTTTTTTTTAAATATACCATGGAATACTATGCAACCATATGAAGAATAAGATTATGTCCTTTGCAGGGGCATGGATGGAGCTGGAGGCTGTTATCCTTAGAAAACTAATAACAGGAACAGAAAACTAAATACTGCATGTTCTCACATGGACACACACACGGGAACAGCACACACTGTGACCTTAGAGGGGGTGGAGGTTGGGAGGAGGGAGAAGATCAGAAAAAAATAACTAATGGGTACTAGGATTAATACATGGATGAGGAAATAACCTGCATAACAAACCCCCATGCCACAAGTTTATATAACAAACCTGTACTTGTATCCGTTAAAATAACTTAAAATAAAAGTTAAATAAAAAATAAAGAAAATACAGATTTCTTGGGCTCAACCATAGACAAAACAAGAGTCTCTGGCATGAAGCTTTGGGTTGTTACTGTTTTTTAAGTTTATTTTGAGGTAATGGTAGATTAACATGTAGTTGTCAGATGTAATACATGTAAATTTCATACACCCTTCACCCAGTTTCTGCCACTTGTAACATCTTGCATAAACAGAGTATAACCAGGAAATTGACATTCATAAAATTTATGTATTATATCCTTACACCACTCCAATTTTACATGTGCTCGTGTGTGTGTGTGCGCGTGCGCACACACGCGTGCATTTTTACATGTGCAGACTTGTGTGACATCCACCATGGTCAAGATATAAAACAGTTAATCACAAAGTTCCTTGTGGTATCTTTTTATAGTCAAAACCACCTCCTTTCTTCCCCCAGATTCCCTTGGCAAATGCCAATCTGTTCCAGAGCTCTCTAATCTTTCCATTAAAAAATGCTACATCAATTGTATCATAGGGTAGGTAAACTTTTGAGATCGGATTTTTTTCACTCAGCATAGATTACTGGAGATTTATCTGAGTAGTTGTGTGTATCAATAGTTTGTTCCTTTTTATTGTTGAGTGATAGTCTATGGCACAAATGCACCACGGTATGTTTAATTACTCCCCCATCAAAGAACTTCTGGTTTTTTTCCAGTTTTTGACTCTGACAAGCAAAGCTGCTATGATCATTTGTGCACAGGCTTTGTGTGAATATGTTTTGTTTCTAATGAAATAAATTGCCCTAGTGCGTAATTGCTCGTAGTTGCATGTTTAGGTTTATAAGAAGCTACCAAATTTTTTTTAGTTTGCTTGTACCATATTACATTCACACCAGCAATGTACAGTTGATCAAGATTTTCTGCATTCTCTCCAGCATTTATTGTTGTCGCTATTAATTATCTTAGTCATTCTCATAGGTGTCTAGTGATATCTCATTGTGTTTGAATTTGCATTTTCCTCATGGCTAAAGATACTATATTTCTTTTTCTCTTTTTTTTTTTTTGTTTTTCGAGACAGGGTCTCACTCTGCTGAGCAAGGCTGGAATGCAGTGGCAGGATCTTGATTCACTGAAACCTCCACCTCCCACTTTCAAACAATTCTCTTACCTCCGCCTCCCAAGTAGCTGGGATTGCATGTGTATGCTACCATACCCAGTTAATTTTTTTGTATTTTTAGTAGATATGGGGAGATGGGTTTCGCCATGTTGGCTAGACTGATCTTGAACTCCTGGCCTCAAGTGCTGCCTTGGCCTCCTAAAGTGCTAGGATTACACGTGTGAGCCACCACTCCTGGCCAAGACATTATATTTATTGTTATGTGCTTATTTGCCATCCCTTCACTGAAATGTCTGTTCACATTTTCTAATAGGATTCTTTTATTTTTACTGTTGAGTCTTGAGTTCTTTTTATTCTAGATTCAATTCCTTATTATATTTGTAGTTTGTAAATATTTTCTTTCAGTTGATATCTTGTCTTTTCAACCTCTTGAAAGGGTCATATATAGAATGAAAATTTTTAATTTTGGTGAAGTTCCGTTTACCAGATTTTCCCATTAAAGATCATGTTTTTGTATTAAATGTAATAACTCTTTGCTTATTCCTAGGTCCTAGAGTTATTCCTCTTTTTCTTTGAACAGTTTTATGATTTTTTATGATCCATTTTGACATAATATGAGTATGTGGTGTGAGATTTAGGTCAGGGTTCATTTTTGTGGCTTGTGGATATCCAGTGTTTTAGCATCATTTGTTGAAAAGGCTGTCTTTTTTCGACTTGCTTTTGCACCTTTGCCAAAAATATGCTCTAAAATATGTTGGACGTATTTGGGTGGCTCTCTTTCTGGCCTACTCTGATTTCACAAAATGAATTTGGAATTGTTTCCTCCTCTTCTAGTTTTTGGAAGAGTTTAAAAATATTGGCATTAATTATTCTTGAAATGTTTAGTAGAATTTGTCCATGTTGGGAAGTTTTTGATTACTGATTTAATATCCTTATTTGTCATTGTTGTATGCAAGCTATTTATTATTGACTTTGTTTTGGTATGTGTTTGTAGACAGAATAATAATGGTATATATTTATGGGGTTACATCTATACATTGTGTGATAATCAAGTCAAGGTAATTGGCATATCCATCACTTCCAAGTAGTGTCATTTCTTTGTAGTGAGAGATCCAAACTTCTCTTTTCTAGCTATTTTGAAATACACATTATTGTTAAGTATAGTCACTATACTATGCAGTGGAGTACTAGAACTTCTTTCTTTCTTCTAACTGTAATATTTTACCTATTGACAAACCTGTCCCTGTTCCCTCCTTCCTTTTCCCATCCACAGCCTCTGGTAACCACTATTCTCTCTACTTCTGTGATACCAACTTTTCTTAGATTCCACATATGACTGGGATCATCCTTTTGTGCTTGGCTTGCTTTACCTAACTTAAAGTGCTCTAGGTTCCTCCATTATGTCACATATAACAGGATTTTATTATTGGGCTAAATGTGTGTACATATATATTCATTGCATATATATATATGCACTGAATATACAAAATTGCATTGTGTATATACGTCACACTTTTTTATTCATTCGTCTATTAATGAGCATTTAGATTGATTTTATACCTTGGCTAACAGTGAATAGTTCTACAATAGACATGAGAGTTCAGATATATCTTTGACATACTGATCTTATTTCTTTGGGTGAATTCCCAGTAGTGGGATTGTAGGATCATATGGTAGTTCTGTTTTTAATTTTTTGAGGAAACTCCATGCTATTGTCCATAATGGATGTAATAATTTATATGGTGATCAGCAGTGTATGAAAGCTTCTCTTTGACTACATCCTCACCAGCAATTGTTATTTTTTGACTTACTGATAATAGCCATTCTAACCGGAGTGAGATACCACCTCATTTTGGTTGTGATTTGCATTTTTCTGATTAGTGATATTAAGCATTTTCAAATATACCTGTTGGCTATTTATACATTTTATTTTTGACAAATGTCTATTCAGATGGTCTGCCCATTCTTTAGATTATTTGTTCTTTTGCTGTTGAGTTGTGTTTCTGTTATATTCTGGTTAGTAGCCGTCTTTCAGATGCATAGTTTGTGAATAATTTCTCCCTTTTTATAGGTTGTTTCTTCACTTAGTTGATTATTTTTATTGTCCAGACACTATTTAGTTTGATGTAATCCAATTTGACTATTTTTACTTTTGTTGCTGATAATTTTGTGATCTTATCCAAAAAAAAAAAAAAAAACCCTTTCCCACACCAATGTCATGCAGCATTTCCTCTATGTTTTCTTTTAGTCTATTTCCTTCATAGGTTCAGGTCTGCATGTATGTCTTTAATCCATCTTGAGTCCATTTTTGTAAGTAGAGATAGGTATCTAGTTTTATTCCTAGCATGTGGACATTCGATTTTCCCATCACCATTTATGAAAGAAACTGCCCTTTCTCCATTATATGTTCTTGGTGCCTTTGTTGACAGTTGATTATAAGTGAGTGAATTTATTTTCAGTTTCTTTATTCTGATCCATTCGTCTATATGTCTCCCTTTATGACAGTACCTTTCAGCTATTACTGCTACTACTGCTATAATTTTAAGTCATGTAGTGAGTGTAATTCCTTTAGCTTTGTTCCTTTTTGATCAAGACTGTTTTGACTATCTTGTTCTTTAGTGGTTCCATAAAAATTTATGAATTTTTTTCTATTTCTGTGAAAAATGTCATTGGCATTTTGACAGAGATTGCACTGAATCTGTAGACTACTTTGGGTAGTATGGATATGTCATGAATATTCTTGCAATAGATAAATCATTTATTTTCATTATTAGTCTTCTCAGTTTCTTTTATCAATGTTTTACAGTTTTTATTGTGGAGATTGTTCACCTCCTTTGTTAAATTTACTCCTTATCATTTTTGGTGGTTATTATAAATGGAATTTCTTTCCTCATTTCATTTTCAGAGTTTGCTGTTGGGATATAGAAATGCTATAAATTTTTGTATGTTGATTTTGTATGCTTCAACCTGACTGGGTTTATTAGTTCAAACATTTTTTTTGGTGGATCTGTAGGGTTTTTTAGATATAATATCACATTATTGGCAAATGTAAAATTTGGCTTCCTCCTTTCCTATTTGGATGTCATTTATTGCTTTCTCTAGTGTAATTGCCCTAGCTAGGACTTCCAGTACTGTAGTGAATAGAGGGATCAAAGTGGGCATCCTTGTCTAGTTCCAGATTTTAGAGAAAATCTTTCAACTTTTCCCTATTCAATATAATGTTAGACATGGGTTTGTCATGTATGGACTTCATTGTGTTGAGGTGTGTTCCTTCTATAACTAATTTGTTTAGAGTTTTTATCACAAAGAGATACAGAAGTTTATGGAATGTTTTTATTGTGTTTATTGATATAATCATCTAGCTTTGTCCTTCATTCTGTTAATGCAGTATATAATATTTATGAATTTTGTATGTTGAACCATCCTTGAACCTCATGGTGAATGATCTTTTTGATATGCTGTTGGATTCAAGTTGCTAGTATTGTTTTGAGGATTTTTGCATCTATTTTCATTAGGGATATTGGCCTGTAGTTTTCATTTTTCACTGTGTCTTTGTCTGGTTTTGGTACTGGAGTAATGGTGGCCTCGTAGAATTAGTGTGGAATAATTGTTTTTTTTTTTTTTTAATAGCTTGAGAAGAATTGACAATAGTTCTTCTTTAAATGTTTGGTAGAATTTTGCAATGCAGCCATCAGGTACTGGGCTTTCCTTTGCTGGGAAACTTTTTATGACTTGCTCTATCTTTTTACTATTACTGGTTTGTTTACACTGGGTGTTCTATTTTTTCCTCATTCAATCATGGTAGGTTGGCATGTGTCTAGGAATTTACCAATTTCTTGTAAGTTTCCTAATTTTTTGGCATAAAGGTGTTCATAATAGTCTCTTCTTATCCTTTGTGTGTTTGTAGTATTAGTTGCGATGTCCTTTTTCACCTGAATTCATTTGAGTCACCTCTCTTTTTTCCTTAAAGGTTTGTCGATTTTGTTTATATTTTTAAAAACCTAAGTCTTTATTTTGTTTCTATTTTCTTTATGCTGTGATTTTTATTACTAATTTTCTTCTAATTTTGGGCATTTTTTAATGTCTTGAGGTGTAACGGTAGGTAGTTTGAGGTATTTCTCATTTGTTGATGCTATAAACTTTCCTGTTAGCCCTGCTTTTACTGTATCTCATAGGTTGGAGTATGCTGTGTTTCTATTTTCATTTGTCTCAATGAGTTTTTACATATTTTTAAAAATATCATCATTGATACTTTGCATGTTCTGGAGTATATCATTTAATTCCATGTATTTTTGTTTCCAAAGTACCCCTCTTATTGATTTCATGTTTAATTCCATTATGTTCAGAAAACATACTTGATATCTTTATATTGGTTAATTTGCTAAGACTTGATTTGTGGCCTAATGTACAAGCTATCCTGTAGAAAGTTCCATGGGTAGTTAAGAATATGTATTCTGAAGCTGTTGGATAGAAGGTCCCATAAGTAACTTTAGGTACCTTTATTGTAGAGTGAAGTTTTACCCTGATGTTTCATACTTGATTTTCTTTGCCTAAGTGATCTGTCCATTGCTTAAGTTATGGTGCTGAAGTCTTTATCTGTTACTGTGTTGTAGTCCATCTCTTGCTTTAAATCTATTAATATTTGCTTTATAGATTTAAGTGCTCCAATGTTGGGCACACATACATTCATAATTGTTATATCCTTCTGCCCTATTGATGCCTTTATTATTGTGTAATGGCCTTCATTAGCCTTTTAGACAGTTTTTGCTTTAAGTCTGTTTTATCTAATAAAGTACAGCTACTCCTGATCTTTTTTGGTTTGCATTTACATGGAGTAATTTTTTCATCCCTTCACTTTTAGCATATACATATCTTTTCATATGAAATGAGTTTCTTGTAGTCAGCATATAGTTGGGACTTGGTTTTTTTAAATTCATTTTTCCACTCTCTCTTTTAATTAGATTATTTAGTCCTTTTACATTCAAGGTCATTGTTGATAGGTGAGTGTTTGCTGATGAGATTTTGTTACCTGTGTCTATTTGCTTTGTAGATCCCTTTTCTTTCTCTCATATAGTCTTCCTTTGTGGTTAAGTGCTTTCCTCTAGTAGTATGTTTTGAGTTCTTGCTTTTTATGTTTAGTATATTATGGATTTTTGCCTTGTGGATACCATGAGGCTCACAAAAACATTCTATAATTATAATAAGTTATTTTAGACTGAAAAAAACTTGTGTGATTGCAAAGAAAGAAAGATAACTGAGAAAACCACACTTAAACTCTACTCTCCTCGACATGTTGATTTTTCAGTGTCACAGTTTACACTTTTTATATTGCCTATCTCCAACAAATTATAGTAATTAATAGTTCTATTTTTTTATTCTTCATACCAGAGGTAATCATTTACCTAAAGTCCAAAGCTCCCACAAAGGCACTTTTGTCTGTGTGTGGTTACCAAATCATTGGTTCTGTAGAGTGATGAGAGTTGGAGACCTCCTGTCTAACCATCTTGCGAATTTATAACCAGCATTGGTATTTTTTATATGTTTTATATATTTTTTTATTATTATACTTTAAGTTCTGGGGTACATGTGCAGAACATGCAGGTTTGTTAAATACGTATACACATGCCATGGTGGTTTGCGGCATCCATCACCCCGTCATCTATATTAGGTATTTCGCCTAATGCTATTCCTCCCCTATCCCTTTAGCCCCTGTTAACCCTCCTCTAGCCCGCCTCTGCCTGACAGGCCCCAGTGTGTGATGTTCCCCTCCCTGTGTCCATGTGTTCTCGTTGTTCAATACCCACTTATGAGTGAGAACATGTAGTGTTTGATTTTCTGTTCTTGTGTCAGTTTGCTGAGAATGATAGTTTTCAGCTTTATCCATGTCCCTGCAAAGGACAAGAACTCATCCTTTTTTTTGGCTACAGTATTCCATGGTGTATATGTGCCACATTTTCTCTATTCAGTCTATCATTGATGGGCATTTGGGTTGGTTCCAAGTCTTTGCTATTGTGAACAATGCCACAGTAAACATATGTGTGCATGTGTCTTTATAATAGAATGATTTATATTCCTTTGAGTGTATACCCAGTAATGGGATTGGTTGGTCAAACGTTATTTCTATTTCTAGATCCTTGAGGAATCACCACACTGCTTTCCACAATGATTGAACTAATTTACACTCCCACCAACAGTGTAAAAGTGTTCCTATTTCTACATATCCTCTACAGGATCTGTTGTCTCCTGATTTTTTAATGATCACCATTCTAACTGGTGTGACATGCTATCTCAATGTGGTTTTGATGTGCATTTCTCTATTGACCAGGATTGATGAGCTTTTTCTCATATGTTTCTTGGCTGCATAAATGTCTTCTTTTGAGAAGTGTTTGTTCATATCCTTTACCCACTTTTTGATGGGATTGTTTGTTTCTTTCTTGTAAATTTGTTTAAGTTCTTTGTAGATTCTGGATATTAGGCCTTTGTCAGATGGGTAGATTGTGAAATTTTTTTGCCATTCTGTTGGTTGCCAGGTCTTTCTGAGGATAGTTTCTTCTGTGCAGAAGCTCTTTAGTTTAATTAGATCCCATTTGTCTATTTTGGCTTTTGTTGCCATTGCTTTTGGTGGTTTAGTCATGAAGTCCTTGCCCATGCCCATGTCTTGAATGGTATTGTCTAGGTTTTATTCTAGGGTTTTTATGGTGTAGGACTTCCGTTTAAATGTTTAATCCATCTGGAGTTTTTAAAAGGTGTAAGGAAGGGGTCCAATTTCTGCTTTCTGCACATGGCTAGCCAGTTTTCCCAACACCATTTATTAAACAGGGACTCCTTTCCCCATTGATTGTTTTTGTCAGGTGTATCAAAGATCAGATGGTTGTAGATATGTGGCATTATTTCTGAGGTCTTTGTTTTGTTCCATTGGTCTATTATCTCTGTTTTGGTAACAGTACTATGCTGCTTTGATTACTGTAGGCTTGTAGTGTAGTTTAAAGTTAGATAGCATCATGCCTCCAGCTTTGGTTTTTTTGTTTTTTGGTTTTGTTTCTTTTCTTTTTTTCTTTCTTTCTTTTTTTTTTTTTTTTTTGCTTAGGATTGTCTTGGTTATGTGGGCTCTCTTTTGGTTCCATATGAAATTTAAGGTATTTTTTTTCTCTCAATTCTGTGAACAAAGTCAATGGTAGTTTGATGGGGATAGCACTGAATCTGTAAATTACTTTGGGCAGTATGGCCATTTTCACAATATTGATTCTTCCTAACCATGAGCATGGAATGTTTTTTCATCTGTTGGTGTCCTCTCTTATTTCCTTGAACAGTGGTTTGTAGTTCTCCTTGAAGAGGTCCTTCGCATCCCTTGTTAGTTATATTCTTAAGTATTTTGTTTTCTTTGTAGCAATTGTGAATGGGAGTTGTGCTCTCTGTGTGTTATGGGTGTATAGGAATGCTTGTGATTTTTGCACATTGATTTTGTATCTGAGACTTAGCTCAAATTGCTTTATCAGCTTAAGGAGATATTAGGGGGAGACAGTGGGGTCTTCTAAATATACAATCATGTCATCTGCAAATAGAGACATTTTGACTTCATCTTTTCCTAATTGAATATGCTTTATTTCTTTTTCTTGCCTGATTGCCCTGACCAGAATTTCCAGTACTGTGTTGAAAAGGAGTGGTGAGAGAGGGCATCCTTGTCTTGTGCTGGTTTTCAAAGGGAATACTACCAGCTTTTACCCATTCAGTATGATATTGGCTATGCATTTGTCATAAATAGCTTTTAATATTTTGAGATACATTCCATCGATACCTAGTTTACTGAGAGTTTTTAGCATAAAGGACTGTTGAATTTTGTCAAAGGCCTTCTCTGCATCTATTTAGATAATCATGTGGTTTTTGTCTTTGGTTCTGTTTATATGATGGATTACTTTTATAGATTTGCGTATGTTGAATCAGCCTTGCATCCCAGGGAAGAAGCCTACTTGATTGTGATAGATATGCTTTTTGATGTGCTGTTGCATTCAGTGTGCCAGTATTTTATTGAGGATTTTTGCACCAATATTCATCATGGATATTGGCCTGAAATTTTCTTTCTTAGTTGTGTCTCTGCTAGGTTTTGGTATAAGGGTGATTTTGGCCTCATAAAATGAGTTAGGGAGGATTCCTTCTTTTTGTATTGTTTGGAATAGTTTCAGAAGAAATGGTAGCAGATCCTCTTTGTAGCTCTGGTAGAATTCAGCTGTGAACCCATCTGGGTTGATAGGCTATTTTTGGTTGATAGGCTATTAATTGCTGCCTCAACTTCAGACTTTGTTATTTGTCTATTCAGGGATTCACCTTCTTCCTGGTTTAGTGTTAGGAGGGTGTAAGTATCCAGAAATTTATCCATTTCTTCCATATTTTCTGGTTTATTTGCATAGAGGCATTTATGGTATTCTCTGATTGTACTTTGTATTTCTTTGGGATCAGTGGTGATATCCCCTATATCCCCTGTATTTTTTACTGAATCTATTTGATTCTTCTCTCCCTTTTTTATTAGTCTGGCTAGTGGTCTATTTTGTTGATCTTTTCAAATAACCAGCTCCTGGATTCATTGGTTTTTTTGAAGAGTTTTTTGTGTCTCTATCTCCTTCAGTTCTGCTCTGATCTTAGTTATTTCTTGTCTTATGTTAGCTTTTGAATTTGTTTGATTTTGCTCCTCTAGTTCTTGTAACTGTGACATTAGGGTGTCAATTTTAGATCTTTCCTTATTTCTCTTGTGGGCATTTAGTGCTGTAAATTTCCCTCTACACACTGCTTTAAATGTGTCATAGAGATTCTGGTACATCGTGTCTTCATTTTCACTGGTTTCAAAGAATATCTTGATTTCTGCCTTCATTTTGTTATTTATCCAGTAGTCATTCAGGAGTGAGTTTGTTCAGTTTCCATGTAGTTGTGTGGTTTTGAGTGAGTTTCTTAACTCTGAGTTCCAATATGATTGCACTGTGATTTGAGAGACTGTTATTTCCATTCTTTTGCATTTGCTGAAGAGTGTGTTTCTTCCAATAATATGGTCAATTTTAGAATAAGTGGGATGTGCTGAGAAGAATGTGTATTCTGTGGATATGGGTGTAGAGTCCTGTAAATGTCTATTAGGTTTGCATGGTCCACACCTGAGTTGAAGTCCTGCATGTCCTTGTTAATTTTCTGTCTCATTGTTCTAATATTGACAGTGGGGTGTTAACATGTCCCACTATTATTGTGTGGGATTATACATCTCTTTGTAGGTCATAAAGAGCTTGATTTACGTATCTGGGTGCTTCTGTATTGGGTACATGTGTATTTAGGATAGTTCATTCTATTTGTTGCATTGATCTCTTTACCAGTATATAATGCGCTTCTTTGTCTCTTTTGATCTCTATTGGTAAAGTCTGTTTTATTAGAGACTAGGATTGCCACCCTCCTTTTTTTTCTTTCCTTTTGCTTGGTAAATCTTCCTCCATCCCTTTATTTTGAGCCTATGTGTGTCTTTGCACATGAGATGGGTCTCCTGAATACAGCACACTGTTTATCCAGTTTGCCAGACTGTATCTTTCGATTAGGGCATTTAGCCCATTTACATTTAAGGTTAATATTTTTTATGTGTGAATTTGATCCTGCCATTTTGATCCTAGCTGGTTGTTTGGCTCATTGGTTGATCCATAGTGTCATAGTATCAATGATCTTCATAATGTCAATGTTCTTTACAAATTGATATATTTTTACAGTGACTGGTACTGGTTGTTCCTTTCCATGTTTAGTGCTTCCTTTAGGATCTCTTGTAAGGCAGGCCCGATTACAAAATCTCTCAGCATTTGCTTGTCCTTAAAGGATTTTATTTCTCCTTTGTTTATGAAGCTTAGTTTGGCTCAATATGAAATTCTGGGTTGAAACTTCTTTAAGGATGTTGAATATTGGTCCCCACTCTCTTCTGACTTGTAGGGTTTCTGCAGAGAGATCTGCTGTGAGTCTGATGCACTTCCCTTTGTTGGTAACTTGACCTTTGTCTCTGGCTACCCTAGCATTTCTTCCTTCATTTCAACCCTGGTGAATCTGATGATTATGTGTCTTGGGGTTACTCTTCTCAAGGAGTATCTTTGTGGTGTAGTCCGTATTTCCCGGATTTGAATGTTGGCCTGCCTTGCTAGGTTGGGCAAGTTCTCCTGGATAATATCCTGAAGAGTGTTTTCCAACTTGGTTACATTCTCCCTGTCACTTCCAGGTACACCCATCAGACATAGAGCTTTCCTGTATGAGGTGTCTCCCGGTCAGGATATACCGGGCTCATGGAGCCACTTTAGGGGGTAGTCTGTCCCTTATCAAAGCTTGAGGACTGCGCTGGGAGATCCATTGCTCCCTTCAGAGCTGCCAGGCAGGGACGTTTAAGTCTGCTGAACTGTATCCACAACTGCCCCTTTTCCCAGGTGCTCTGTCCCAGGAAGGTAGGAACTTTATAAGTCCCTTATAAGCTGCCGCCTTTTTTCAGAGATGCTCTCCCCAGTGAGGAGGGAATCTAGTGACACAGTCTGCCTGCAGTGGCCTTGCTGAGCAACTGTGGGCTCCATCTAGTCGCTGTGTAAACTTCCCAGTGACATTTGAAATTTATCCTCTTAGCAGTTTTGAAATGTGCAGTATTCTATTATTAACTATATTCTTGCCATGTTGTTTAATAGAACTAAAAAGTTTTTCTTCTGTCTGATTGAGATTTTGTATTTTTTGACCATCTCCTCATTTTGTCATCCCATAACCACCATTCTACTCTCTGCTTCTATGAGTTTGATTGTTTTAGATTTCGCCTACATGTGAAAACATGAGTATTTGTCTTACTTGGCTTATTTCACTTAGCATAATATTTTCTAATTGTAGCCATGTTGCCACAAGTTGCAGAATTTTCTTCTTTTTAGGGCTGGATAGTATTTCATTGTGTATGCATATACATCTTCTTTATACATTGACCTGTGGATGAACACAAAGGTTGATTCCTTGGCTGTTGGTTGGTTCACTTGGCTGTTGTAAATAGTGCTACAGTGAACATGGAGTGCAGACATTTCTTTGACAATCTGATTTCAAGTGTATTGTACAGAAAACCAGAGTGGGATTGCAAAATAATACAGTCATTCTATTTTAGTTTTTTAAGGGAAACTTCATACAGTTTTCCATAAAGGTTGTACTAATTTACATTCCCATGAACAGTGTGCAAGGGACCCCTTTACTCCACATTCTCATCAGCACTTGTTATCTTTTCTCTTTTTGATAGTACTTATTCTTAGAGATGTCAGCTGATAACTCATTGCAGTTTTAACTTGCATTCCTGTAATGATTAGTGAGGTTAAACATTTTTCTGATCAGTCTGCTGGCCATTTGTATGTCTTCTTTTGAGAAATGTCATTCAGGTCTCTTGCCCATTTTTTACTTGGGTTGTTTATTTTCTTTCTATTGATTTTTTTTTTTTTGAGCTACTCACTTATTTTGCATATTATCTTTTCATCAAACGTATGGCTTGCAAAATATTTTCTCCCACACTGTATATATTTTCTTTTCACACTGTTAATTATTTTGCTGAAAGAATAATCTAAAGCTGAGCAGAAGCTTTAGATTAATTGTTCCAAATGAATAGGTCTCTCTAAGCTTTCAGACTTGTAAGATTACTGTGGGGGCACACACAGTGTATTAGTCTGTTTTCACACTGATATAAAGAACTACCAGAGACTGGGTCATTTAACCAAATTTTCTCACAGTTCAGCATGGCTGTGGAAGCCCTGGCAAACTTACAATCATGGCAGAAGGTAAAGAAGCAAGGCACCTTCTTCACAAAGAGACAGAAAGAATACAATACGGGAGGAACTAGATCTAAAACCGTTAGATCTGAGAACTCACCATCATGAGAACAGCTTGGGGGACAGTGCCCCCATGATTGAATTACCTCCGCTTGGTCTCTCTGTTGACCTGTGGGGATTATGGGGATTACAGGGATTACAATTCAAGATAAAATTTTGGGTGGGGACACAGCCAAACCATATCACTTAGTATCATATTCCTTAGAACGATCTAAGATAGGAATCCCAGTTTGCCAGGATCAGAGTCAGATGTTTTCCTTCAACAAGAGTAACAGCATGCAGATGGCTTTTCACTATCTATAGTTTTACCAATCCAGAGGCATTTGATCAATGAGTGCTATTTTTCAATGAGGAAATTGGCTTGAAAACACTGCTGATGTTTTACCTTTGTCAAGTTTCCAAAGAAGGAAAGCTATGCATTTTACTGAACCCAAGGTGCACTCCTGCAGAAGGGAATGGGTTTATTAAACTTTTACTCACAGAGCTAAATTTTGATAAATCCTGCCAAATTGTACTCCAAAAAGTTTAAATCAATTGACACTCAAGAAAGAGTAAATGAGAGTGTTACTTTTCTCACACTGCATATTTTAAATATTTAAGTTTGACAATACAATGCATTACTATTTTTACTTGTATTATCTTTATCTTGGGTAATTTTGAAAATATCTATGTTAATTTAAAATTTGCCAGTGAGTTAACTTGCTGTATGACATCTTTTTCTCACTGATTTAGAGCAGTTTTATAAGGAAGATCATATTTTTGTCTGTTACATGTAATAGATACATTTCCTTATGCTTTCTCATGTCTTTTACCTTTTTAATAGTACATTTGTTTAAGATGAAGATAAAGATAGTTGTATTAGTCCCTTTTCACACTGCTGAGAAAGACATACCTGAGCCTGGGTAAATTATAAAGAAAAAGAGGTTTAATGGACTCACAGTTCGATATAGCTGGGGAGGCCTCACAAACATGGCAAAAGGTGAAAGATATGTCTTAAATAACAGCAGGCAAGAGAGAAAATGAAAACGAAGCTAAAAAAATTTCTCTTTGTAAAACCATCAGATCTCCTGAGACCCACTACTATGAGAACAGTGTGGGGGGAACCTCCCCCATGGTTCAGTTATCTCTCATCAGTTCCCTCCCACAACACATGGGAATTATGGGAGCTACAATTCCAGATAAGATTTGGGTGGGGACACAGCCAAACCATATCAATAATTTTGTGGTCAAATAGGCCACTTTTGTCCTCATGACTTCTGGAACTTGCATTAAGATTGCAATGTGTTTGCTCATCCAGGTTTCTAAATAAATTTACCACATTTTCTGTCAGAATGTTTGTTTTATGTAGAGACTGTTCATTCTGTCTCAGTGATCCCTTTCAGGGGACTCAGTGTATACTTTGTCATTGAAAGTTGATGAGGGCACTGCCCTACTTCTCTTCCTGCCACCAAGCTTACCTTGGGAGTCCCCTAAGGCAGGTCCTCCACTTAATTTAGAGTTTGCTAGCTTGTGCCTGAGAGCTGTATCCCATCACAGCAGTTCCACAGCACTTTAATTAATTAATTTGTCAATTGCCCCAGGGACTGCTCTGACTCCCAAGCTAGATTTTTTCTGATCCTGGGGAGTTTTCTGGTGTTCTATTTGGAAAACCGTTCTCTCAGAATTCCCTACTGAGTTGTCAGTTGCTCACCTCTGTGGGATTTCTTTTCTAATTAAATCCCATCTGCTTAATACAGTTAAAAAAATATTTAATAATCCTTGCCCTCTGAATGCATCTTTCCTGTTTTTCTGTGATTGCTTTCTCTGTCATTTCAATGGGCTTTAGATTGAAATGACAGAGAAAGCAATCATAGAAAAGCAGAAAAGATGTTTCTTTCCTGTTTTCAATCAGGAAAGGGAAAAAGTAAACTAAAGCTTAGGTAGTCAACAAACATAAAAATGCATGATGGATTTTAAGTCTTATTACATGTGTTATAAAGCCTACAATGAGGGAATAATTCATGATTAGATCAGCATTAAAAAAGTAATTTATAAGATTTTGATTAGATAAAAATATTTTGTCATACGTTCAAAATGTACTTTTACATTTTAAAATAAACTATTGGCTGGGCATGGTGGCTCATACCAGTAATCCTAGTAATTTGGGAGGAGGAAGCATGTGGATGGCTGGAGCTTCTGGACTTGGTCGCACGTGCCTGTGGTCCCAGCTACCGAGAAGGCTAAGAGGAAAGGATCACTTGAGCCTGGGATGTCAAGGCTGCAGTGAGCCAAGATCATGTCACTACACTCCAGCCTGGGTGACAGGGTGAGACCCTGCTCCCAGACAAATGTCATTAATTGGATCAAATATTTAATTCAGTTAATACCAGTTTTGAGGGAAAAGGTTAAACCTTAACATAATTACATAATCTAGGTAAAAAGCTTACATTATTAATGATAATCTTTAAAAAGAATGCCAGTATATGATATTATATAAAATTATTAAAATACTATGCAGATTGTGAATCAAAGCATAATTTCTGGGGTTTGAAATAGTAATTTGAAACCTACCTTGAGATAAAACTTAGTTCTGAACCATAAACTTAGGACTTATGACTGCAGTGATGCTAGCTAACCATCATGCTGGCACAGGTAACTGGCAGGCAGCAACAGAAGCACATCTTATAGAAGGTCCAGTAGGATCTCAGTGCCCTGGTTAACTGTATTGGGTGCCAGTAACATAGCAGCCATGAGATGCTCATGAGTCGTTTGGGGAGAATTGGAAGATACTGCACTTCTTCACAACATTAGTAGGTGCATCAACAGTGGCAGTAGTGAAAGCGCCAGACCAGTGACAGGAAATATCAAAAGCCTCTTACTCAGACGATTTCATCATGACTACATGAGCCATCTTCTGACTCATGAAAGAGTTGGTAAGATCTGAATTTAAGATCTGAATTTTTGGGCAACAGTTTAAATGCTCATTTGACTTCCTTGAGGCTATGTCACCTAGTATATATATTAGTCTGGAATTCTAGCCCTATCAGAACTAGAGATATTCATGGGCATAGATGATACTTAATTCATAGGACAGAATGAGCTCATGCAAAGTGAGCGTGAAGTTGGACAAAAAACAACCTAGGAACACCACATTTAGAGTAATGCTTGTTAAATATGAAATTAAAACCGTAGATCACAAATGTTTATAAGGTGTCTATATAAATTTACAGAAATTATATCATAAACTTATAATTTATTAAAACAAAATATGGTGTTCACTTTGAGTATGCAATTTTAAACAATACTTTGCAGCACAATTCAAATTGTGAGAAATCAGATATTCCCACATCAACTCTTGAGCTCTTCTGTTCCTGGGGGAAGGATGTTTACAGAGACTTGCACCAATATTGAATGGAATTAATTTAATCTAATAAATATGCATCATGTTCTCAGGAGGAATAAGATGTGCTTGTTTCTTTTTTTGAGGAATATGACATTAAAAACACAAACCCTACATCGAAAGATTTGCAGCCTAAATGGAGAGAATAATACATATATGACTAACTGTAAAAACAGAGGGAATGCAGCAAGAGCAAGTAAAGAGTACAAAAAAGCAAACCTGAACCTTACTCTCAGAACTTGTAAAAGCTTTACCAATGAACTGGCATTTTAGCTCCTTCCTTAAAGAGGAATAAGCTTTCAGCAAGTGCATAGAGATAATAGATAAGGGAAAATGACTGATGACCAGGAGTCAGAGAGACATCCTCATGAGAGAGCACACCAGGAAGTGTTAGAGAATGAGTGTTAAGTGTATGTGGCGGTGAGTTGTGGTGAAGGGGCTGGTTACAAGTGACACTGGAGAGAGGGTGTGTTTTAGCCTCGCCTTGATAGCACTTTAAGGAATTAAAATGATTTCAGGTAGAGGAAATGCATAACAAATTATTTATTATGTAGATCAGTGGTCCCCAATCCCCAGGACATGATCAGGTCTGGTTTGTTGCCTGTTAGGAACAGGGCCACATAGCAAGAGATGAGCAGTGGGCGAGCAAGTGAAGTTTGACCTGTGTCGACAGCCACTTTACTGCCTGAGCTCCACCTCCCGTCAGATCAGCGGAGGCCTTAGATTCTCTTAGGAGTTTGCATGCTCCCTATGAGAATCTAATGCCTGACGATCTGTCACTGTCTTCCATCCCACCAGATGGGACCATCTAGTTGCAGGAAAACAAACTCAGGGCTCCCACTGATTCTACTTTATTGTGAGTTGTATAATTATTTCATTATATATTACAATGTAGTAATAATAGAAATAAAGTGTGCAATAATGTAATGTGCTTGAATCATCCAGAAACCAACTCCCAACCCACCCCAGGTTTGTGGAAAAATTGTCTTCGACAAAACCAGTCTGTTGTGCCAAAAAAGGTTGGGGACTGCTGATACATATAGCAAGCATCCTACTGCAAGTGGAAGTAAATGGAATATTTAAATATCCACGTTACAAACAATGTTGCTCTCTGTAATGTTGTTGCATTTAACCTGAATTAATATTTTAAAGGTGGCCTTAGGGAAGTATTACTAGTGATACCATTGTTTCCCTGTTTCTAAGTGTTTTTCAAAGTTTCTTTAAGTATATATAAATAGCTTTTTATAAAAAAGTATTTCCTCCTGAAACACTAACTATTTTAATGCAGTCAGTGTTTCTTCATTTAAATCATTGCTCATGAGATCTCTTTGGAGTTAGATAAATGAATCGTAAATTACACATACTTTTATGACTCTGCAAATATATTTTTATATTTTTTCTAAGGACAGAGTACGAAGTCATTTCACTAGTAACTTTTCCCTATTTTTCTGCCAACATTTTCAACACAGGTTATTTTAAGTGTATCCACGTGTGTGTTTGCATTTGTGTAAATATTTGCAAATATGGCAGGGATAAAATGGTATCTGACCATTTAAAACTTTTAAGTGGATTCAAGGATCTACTTTATTGGGTGTACTGAGGAATCTCTCTGCTAGGGCATAGTTGCCTATTACACTGCACCTGCTCAATAATACATTAAATAAGTGAATGAATACAGTAATGATCCCTGTTTATTGTAAAACATTTAGAATATACACATTATTTCTTCAAAGTAAAATCACTCATAGTTTTGCACCTATAGTGTCCTTCCAGTTATATTCTTTACATACTTACAAAATAATTCTCATTTGTTTTTGAGCCTAGAAATCTAATGTGTACTTTTACAAGGTCATTAAATGCTATTCTACAACGTGAATTTTTAAGGTTAATAAATATTCCAATGTAAGAATAATTTAAGTGCATTGATTTTATGATGGCAAAAGTTACTTATTTATACTGTTTTTATGGGTTCTCAGTCTGACACCCAGGCTGGAGTGCACTGGCATGATCATAGCTTACTATAGCCTTGAATTTCTGGGCTCAAGCAAGCCTTTCACCACAACCTCTCCAATACCTGGGATTACAGGTATGAGCCTCTGTGTCTGGCTTGACTTTTTATTTTAAAAATTATTTTGTTTAATAGAAATATGGCCTAAGAAGTGTAGATCATGGCTGTTTATTCTCCAGTGAAGAGCTTCAGTTAAGAAGATGCAAATATGTGAATGTTCATTTGTGCTTTTATTCATTCATACATCTATTTATAAATATTGAAATCTTTGTGCCAGGCATTATGCTACCTGTCAAGGATTCCATAATGAATGCTTCAACTGGAAGGCAGGAGTCCCAGATGACACTGATGTATTTGAAATGAAGGGTTTTCCTTTCGTTGTCTTATTTTTCCCATTCGGCACAAATCAGGGCCAAGGCATGAGGGGCAAATGAAGTTCAAATATTTTCTTTGGAATTTATTATTTGCAAAGGAAACCATTTGTACTCACTGAGGAACTTGATGTGCAATACTTTATTTTTCATGTCCTAGTGTGACAGCAAAACTATAATAACAGAACCATAAAGTACTTGAAGAGAAGTATTTTTGTTGTGGCTTTATTATGATCCTATTGCCTCCACACTGTAAAAAGAAAAGCGGGAAACTTTTATAAGATACTCATTAAATTACCTTAGTAACTAAACGGAGTTTGGAAAGTGGATCATCCATAAAATGTTTATCTCAAGAAAAACCGGGTTGCTTCAATTAGAATAGAAAAAATAAATATTTAATCTAGAACACATTGTGTTCTCAATGATTTGGGTGATTTAAACTATAATTTGAAAGGCTGTAAAGGGTAGCTGTACCATTTAGAAGTAAAGAAACAGTATAATCAAAACAGAATCAAATTTAACCATTGGACTCTATTTAAAGTTAAGTTCCAAGATTTCTAATAAGCAGTAATTTAATCTGAAAATATATTTTTTGGCTCCTTCATTTAAAACAGATACTAAAAGTACCACTTTTGCATCTGAAATCAGCCTTTGTGTATTAGCCATGTTCCGCATTTCATAGCAGGTCTTGTAAGTTAGTAACTATAAAGTTCTTAGAACTGTGCTTCAGAAATTACTTTTTGTCCTATGAATAGGTAGATGGCTGTGTAATGCAGTGGTAAGTCAGTCACATATATTGCCTTACTTATTCCTCACATATTCTGTGTGAAGTATGTACAGAAGGAAGAGTGGAAGCAGAGATATTTACTCAAAGTCACAAGGTTGGTAAGCAGCAGACACTAGAGTGAGATCCCAGGCTCATCTGATTTTAAAGCCTGGAATTCTTCCATCCAGAGAAGTTGTGTCTCAGTATACCATGATTGTCACCCTACTTAGTAACATTGAAGCTAGATTTTGACTGCCAGGTCATTTCAGCTGTGAAGAGGGGTCAGCATTATAGGCAGAAACAACACAGTAAAGAGAGTCACAGAGGCATGGTGTCTGTCATGGCTTAGGAGGTCATTTGTGCCTTTTAGCAAAGCAGCTGTCTCAGAGATGACCAGTGGCCTGGCAATTTCCAAATTCCTCTCACCTTTACATGGCTGGTGCCTTCTAGTTCTCTGAACTTTTTGACATTTTTGTCTTTTCCTAATAGAAACTGTAAAGTTATCTTTGATTTGTTCCCCTTAGTACCTCTTATCTAGTCAGTTATAAAGCCTCTTTAATAGTATTTCAGAAAATATTTTCATTCTCCACACTCTTCATCATTACTGTTGTCATTTATAGCCTGAACAGTCATCAGGTCTTAAACTGGCTCTGTTAAGTCTCCAAACTTCTCTGAGCTTACTCCCTACCTTGCTGACTGTTAGATTTATAAATCACACCTCTGATTAAACCAGTCACTGTAAAAGCCACTATCTAAAAAGGAAGATCAACTCTAAAGTGGCAGATGACACCCTTCAGGTATAGACAATGCACAGTTCTGCTTCTTATGCAGTGACTCATGCTAAGTCTCCTTACAGCTATTCACTTCATGTTTTCATTTTTCTTTAATTTTTTCTGCACTGTATTTTCTTTGAGTTAGTTGAACTTGACCGATGTGTAAATGTTTTCCAGGGGCACAAAACTGGAGAAGGCAAAGATGGGGACAGTGATGCTTACACATTGCTCAGGTTCAAGCATAAATCGCTGTATATCTTCACGTGGCCCTGATGGCAGTCAATAGCCAATTCAGATAATAGCTTTCTACTTTTTTTTTAAGTTTCTCATTTATTTTAAAAACTGACATATACAATTATATGTATTTATCATATGCACCATGTACAGCAGGAGGTTTTGAAGTGCATAGACATTGTTGAATGATTACATCAAGATAATTTGTGTTAATACATTATCAAATGGACATCACCCCTACAGTATCCTCCACACATCATTTTGTTTCGTTCTTGACTAAGAATTTCTTGTAAGCAGTGACTAAATCTAAATAATTTTATTAGTTTATCATTTCATTTCATAATATAATGCCTCGCACATCATAGGCAATAAATATTCTTCAAATGAACAAGAAGAGATGAACTACTTTTATTTTCTTTAAAGCAAAACATAAATTTATCCCAGGAATTAGCCGTAATTATTCCAGTGCTTGGTCTTTAGTATTATAAAATAAATCAAGCTAGACTTACTTTGTATTACCCTCAGTGTGATGTGTTTTGCTTTTCAAAAACAACTTCCTTTAAAGAATTTTGAATGAAGTGTTCTAAGTTCCAAAGTCCATTTCTGTCTTAACTAGTCTTCAGAACCTCATACCTGTCACATCTATGAGCCTAGAGTTGGCCTTACATGGTTTGCTTATGAAAGTCTTAGAATTTTTTAAAATTTGTGAATGTAGCCTCCTACACATTCTTACTTTTACTCTATTTTTTTTTTTTTACCAAAACTAGTTTAGGAAAATATTATTTAAAGTTAATCTGAGTAGATTCAGTGATCTCAGAGAGAGAGCTCTCAGTGATCTCAGAGAGAAGATAGTTGTATTATCTAAACTGTTGTCATAACAGAATATTACTTTATATTATATATAGAGGAGGATGTTGATGATAACTGAAATTTTACAAGAAATACAGTCTATACCACATAGACAACAGCAACAGCAACAAAAACCATCAGTGAAAGAGAGAACAGTACAACCCATACTCATAAACATATTTGATATTAAGTTCCAAGGCCCTCTGTTAGGATAGTAACAATACCCCTCTAACATTGTAAATATAACTTGCCTATGTAGTATTTCTCACCCTTTTTTTTCTTTTCGAGATTGATCCTTGCTATATCACCCAGGCTAGAATTCAGTGGTCTGATCTCAGCTCACTACAATCTCTGCTTCCTGGGTTCAAACAATTCTCTTGCCTCAGACTCTGGAGTAGCTGAGATTATAGTCATGTTCCACCACACCCAGCTAATTTGTATATTTTTAATAGAGATCAGTTTCACCATATTGGCCAGGCTAGTGTTGAACTTCTGGCCTTGTGATTTACCCACCTGGGCTTCCCAAAGTGCTGGAATTATAGGTGTGAATCACCGCACCAGCCCTTTTCTCAACCTTTTCAACAAATGGTGATGAATCATCACTTACCTGCTTTAAATCATGGTTACACTTAAGAATTTAATTTCAGAAGAAACAAAGAATTTTAAGTCCTTCTTTTCAGTCAGATCATTAACAAGTGAAATACACATTAAAACCTTTATTGAATTGAACATGTATTATGTTCTAAGCACTGCACTAGGCACTAGGCACAAAGTAAAGTGGACAGCATAGCTTCCACCCATTGGGGAGAAATTAAAATAGACAACTCCAGCGTTACAAAATAAAAGATAAAATAAAGATAGATACAGTATCAGTGAGTCAATATTATCCAATCTAAGACTGCTTAAGGCAACAAACCATAAAAGAATTTTATGTAATGAGCCATGTGACTGTATTGTTTGAGCATATACTTCTGGTTCATCTTCAGTTTACCTCTTTCAGTTAGAATTTAAAACATTTTGAAAGCATTTCTTTCCAAAATCTGGGCTTTTCAGATATTTATAAAATCATTTACCTCCCAAAGTCTTTAGATACAGCTACATTAATGATGTATGTGGAAGACAGGTATGTTAGAATATTTTAACAAACAATTAAGAGTGTGTGTGTGTGTGTGTATTATATATATATATATATATATATATATATTTTTTTTTTTTTTTTGAGACAGAGTCTCACTCTGTCGCCAGGCGCCAAGCTGGAGTACAGTGGCTGAATCTCGGCTCATTGCAACCTTTGCCTCAGCCTCCTGAGTAGCTGGCACTACAGGTGCATGCCACCAGGCCCACCTAATTTTTGTATTTTTAGTAGAGACGAGGTTTCACCATGTTGGCCAGGATGGTCTTGATCTCATGACCTTGTGATATGCCTGCTTTGGCCTCCCAAAGTTCTGGGATTACAGGCTTGAGCCACCACGCCTGGCCTCACAATTAAGTATATTATAAGCAGCATTAAGATCTCCAGGATATGAATTCCCTTGAGACCCAACTTAAGAGACCCAAGAACCTTTCAGTCTCTGGGGTAAGATGAGTTCAAATGTTACTCTTGCAACAGTGTTTTAGAGCAGGCCCATACTCACTTGGAAGAGTTAATTCTGTGTATCATCTTTCACCACCCCATGTTCAATGACATCACATTGATAGCTCAGAACTGCCCATCATGGCAGTACTTACAAATTAGCAGATGCTTCAAGTAATGTTTCTTTTTTCTTTTCCTTACCTCCAGAGATCCAGTTCACCTGCCTAGCACTGCTTAGGTGCAATGCCTGCCTAGAAATATGGTAGTTGAATATGTTATCCCTGTAAATTTTTCTACTATTCTCTGATTAAACAGGTCCATTTTCTACTCAATTTCAATGTCTTTTCCCTGTTACTGTCACGACGCCCAATTCCATGCACACAAGGATTGATTTCATTAAATTTACTTTCATCCTTGAAATATTTACAAGTTTAGATACATCATCCCTATCCTATTTATCACTATTGTATTTATCCCCACACCTGAAATGTGACACTATTTGGGTGAAATCAAATGTTGAATACCTTAATACAATTTCAGTAGTTATATCACAAGGAAAGCTAGCAATATAGCTGTATCATGTTACATTATTTTTACTTTTATTTCCTTTTAAAAAAGTCACACTGGATTGTTTTGTGAATACTGGGTTAGTTTCAATAATCATTCTCCCTATTAGTGTTGAATTACCTAGAGCTAATGATTGTTACGCACATCTTTAATAACGCATGTGAAACATAGAGTAACTTGGTTTCCATTTGTGAATTCCATAATTTTAAGCAACTTAATATAAATGCTGGACAGCCACACTGGACACTATTTCACATCCAGTCACCAAATGATGAATGTCAAAGCGTCTATATAATTTCCTCATATCTTATAATTCATAAATAACACTGTTCCAGGAAAAAATTAAGCTTGCTATGGACACTTAGAATATTCTTGGCAAACATTTATGAAGAAGATGATTAGAGACCTTTTGAGAATTCCATACTGGTCTGCATTTCATTTTTATGCAAATTCAAAAATAAAATTATGCCAATATTCTTTTGAGTAACTATTGTGCTGTTGTCTAGGAACCGTATTTTTCATTTCTGGTTGGTGAAATGTCTCTTGCCAAAAGCAAAAGTAATTTGTGAAGTGGGATTCTGTTTCATATTCTGTGGACTGCTAAAATGGCATTTCTACCATACTGAGAAGCTTTTAGGTGGTAAAGTGGCAACAGCAGGGATGTGTGTAGTGGTAATGAGCAAGTTGTATTTGCAACTGCCAACCACCACCATAACAAATTTCTCAAGTATCTGCCAGGCCCTGGGAATCCCCTTTAAATATCCCTAGGTTGATACTTAAACAGTGTTATAAATTCTTTGAGGATTTTTCTCCAGTCGTCTTAAAATCTAATAATAATATAACGTAAAACTATACCTTACCCTAAGTTTAAGGAGTCTTTTGTTACTTTTAGGCCACGTGTCCCAAAATGAAGAATAATTAAAATAGTTCTTCTCATATCTGCCAGAAATAATCACAAGTGCTTGAAATGATTTACTTTTTCTGATTTTTTTTAAGATAGAGTTTCTCTCTTGTTGTTGAGGCTGGAGTTCAGTGGGGCGATCTCACCTCACTGCAACCTCTACCTTTTGCGTTCAAGCAATTCTTCTGCCTCAGCCTCCCAAGTAGCTGGGATTACAGGTGTCCACCGCCACGCCAAGCTAATTTGCTATGTTTTAAGTAGAGATGGGGTTTCACCATTTTGGCCAGCTGGCCAGGTTGGTCTCGAACACCTGACCTCAGGTGATCCACCTACCTCAGCCTCCTTAAGTGCTGGGATATTTTTCTGAATCTTAAGCTGATTCAAGGTGAAATTTTCAAAGTATATTTTGTTCATGCCATCTCATTTTAAGAAATTCTCCAACATTATCATTTAACTCCAATACATTATTTTACAAAGTAAACTGCAGCATTATCTAGATCAATTATTCCCAAACACTTGCAGATGACCAAAAGCATACTGGGAACCTTTCAAAAAATTACAGACTGCCAAATCCCTCAGCTTTAGAAAAAGAGCAGAATACAGTTTTCCCCTCTCTTTTTTTCTTCCTGTCCAGATGGGTTGGCTGCTGGCATCCTAAAAAATGAGAAATATCAAAATCTTAAATAATAAAAATAGCATACTTGGCTTTTCTAGGATTCCTTTAAAGAAGACTCAAAGAGGGAAGGAGGGGGAACCCTCTGGAACTGTATGTTACACAATATCCAGTAATTTATTCTTTGCAGAGATTTGTGGTTAAGGAATGCTTTTACTTTATTTTTTCTGATTACAAAAGAAACACCCACCTTTAAGGAAAAGGAGGACATTTGCATGGCTTTAAATTATCTTCCTGCAAATGCACATTTATGTATCACTGAAGTGGTTTTAATAAATGTCTACCCTTTTTTTATACTCCTTCCTCAGGACATGGACCTTAATTCACCTTGCCTTCAAGTGTGGGCTGGACTTAGTGATTCTCTTCAAATAAGTAGAAGATGAAAAGAGAAAAACAGTAACCTTACGGTGAAGGAACCCGGTATACACTACTTATTTAAGTGGTCAAGGTTAATATCACCAGTAATAAGTGATGTTATCACGTAACTGCTGTTGGGATGCAATGAGGACTCTTCACGTCTGTGGTGTTCTTCCCCCACAAATATATAAGCCTAGACTAACCATGAGGAAACGTCTCAGAGACACAAGTTGAGAAACACTCAATAGAGTAATTGACCAGTACTCTTCAAAAAATGCCTGCGCCATTAAATACAGGAAAAGAAACCAGGTGTGATGGCTCATACCTGTAATCTCAGCACTTTGGGAGACTGAAGTGAGCAGATCACTTGAGCCCAGGAGTTCAAAACCTGCCCAGAAAACATGGTAAAAGGCATCTCTAAAATATCTCTAAAAATATGTAAATTATCTGGGCATGCTGGCACACACCTGTAGTCCCAGCTACTCAAGAGGTCGAGGAGGGAGGATCAATTGAGCCTGGGAAGTTGAGGCTACAGTGAGCCATGTTTGTGCCATTGCACTCCAGACTGGGTGACAGAGGAAGATCCTGCCTAAGAAAACACATAAATAAAAAGGACAGAATGAAAAACTCTCTCACAGCTCTAGCTTGAAGGAGACTAATAAATCATGACAACTAAATACAACCTTGGAACTTATAAGAAAAAAAAAGAAAATACTGGAAAAGATATTTAAATCCAAATAAAACCTTTGCTTTTAAAAAAAATTTAAATAAATACTGTACCAACACCCAGTAAAAAAGGAAGACACATCACTTTGACGATATAGGAAAACAAATTGAAAAATACCTATGTAGTGCTTTGTATATTCATATATATCTGCTTTTAATTGGTAATTTTTTCTCATACAAATGTATATTTTACATTATTGAGATCATAAAATAATTTAATATTTAACAATACTCCTGTTTTGCAGTTAATATAAATCATAAATATTTTGTCTAATCTCCAAAACGATCAATAATATAATTTTAACCACTCATAACATAAAAGTGGTTATTTATAAATTGGGACTTTACTATTTGTGTTTATGATATGGTTTGGCTGTGTCCCCACCCAAATCTAATCTTGAATTCCCATGGGTTGTGGGAGGGATCCTGTGGTAGGAAATTGAATCATGGGGGCAGGACTTTTCCATGCTGTTCTTGTGATAGTGAGCAAGTCTCATGAGATCTGATGGTTATTGTAAGGGGGAGTTTTCCTGCACAAGCCCTTTGCTTGCTGCCATCCATGTAAAATGTGACTTACTCCTTCTTGTCTTCCACCATGATTGTGAGGCCTCCCCATCCACATGAAACTGAAAGTCCAACTAAACCTGTTTATTTGTAAATTGCCCAGTGATGGGGTCTGCCTTTATCAGCAGTGGGAAAATGGACTAACACAGTCCATATATGTTTTTATTCCTGATTCATTACAGCTAGCATGTTTTGGACTTTTCTGCTAGAAGTTTTTACACATCCCATATTATGACTTATTTACAAGTTATTTTCTTAAATTGACATTTTCATCATAATTTCAAGCTAATAGCTCCATCTCATATACTTGAAAGAGATCTGATGGAAACCATTGTGATTTTTCTGTTAGTCATCTTTGAATGTAAGTATATATGACAACAGGTGAAGTGGGGGGGTTGCTCTGGGTCTCTATCCCTGTTCACTTGCATACTAACAAAATTCTTTTTCCAGAATATACATTACAAGAGAAATTCATGTAGAGATTAACCAAAGTCCTACCATTAAGCAGGCCTGTACCAAATCAGATATGTTGAAATCAAAAGCTCTTTTGTTTCCATTATTTCTCTAAAGTTAAAATGTGCTTTTCTATACTCTGAATACACCTCTAATTTTGTGTGACAAGTGCTAAAAAAGCTAAACCAAAATGTGAGTGAGCTATAAGAGGCATTCATCTGCAGGGGCAAAGAAAAGTAGTTATCTCAAATATATTGCAGTACTCTCTCTTTTTAGATTTCCTTCAAATACTGTCTTAAAAAGATTAATTTGGCTCTCAGTCACATGCTCCTTCTAATTTTAGTATATTTAGCTTTTTAAACGATTGTCATGTAATTGGGACATTGCTAGGAGCTATGGAATCTAGATGTTTTCTGGATAATTAGGGCAATAATAGCACTGAACATCAAGCATGCGCAAGAACCTTGATCCATAGGGAATTTTCCTGAGACTAGAGGCAGGTAGATAACACAAGATGTCAAGAGTCCAGAAGAAAATAGATCGTGAATGAGACATCTGATGATAAACAGCTGTGAGTGGTTGGAGGAAGTAGGTGGGGAGGCGGTAAGGGCACATTTGTGAGTGACCTTGGCTCTACTGTAATATCTCTGATGCTTCAAGTGAAATGTCAGTATTTTCACACAAGGAAAGTTTTAGTATTGAGGTAATGAGGGGCTCCATATGGTAAGGTGTGACAGAAGATCTAAATGAATTTTTATCCAAGATGGCTACCTAATTGTTCCAATAACAACTGATACATAATCATTATTTGTCCCCACTGATTTGATATACAAAATTAATCAATTATCAATTTCATTTTTTTTTTTTTTTGGGAGACCAGAGTTCTATTATTACTCAAGGAGTTTTACTGTTACTCAAATCAGTCTCCCTGAACAATTCAGGGAGCAGAATTTTTTTTTTATTGTACTTTAAGTTCTGGGGTACCTGTGCTAATCTTTCAGGACTGTTGAATAGGCACACACATGCCATGGTGGTTTGCTGTCTCCATTCCCCCATCACCTACGTCAGGCATTTCTCCAAGTGTTATCCCTCCCCAGTCTCCCCTCCACCCACTACCTCCCCTAGTCCCCTACCCCCCAACAGACCCCAGTGTGTGATGTTCCCCTCCCTGTGCTCATGTGTTCTCATTGTTCATCACCCACCTATGAGTGAAAATATGTGGTGTTTGGTTTTCTGTTCTTGTGTCAGTTTGCTGAGGACAATGGTTTCCAGATTCATCCATGTCCCTACAAAGGACATGCACTCATCCTTTTTTATGGCAGCATAGTATTCCATGGTGTATATATGCCACATTTTCATTGTCCAGTCTATCATTGATGGGCGTTTGGATTGGTTCCAGATCTTTGCTATTGTAAGCAGTGCCACAGTGAACGTACCGTGTGCATGCATCTTTATAATAGAATGATTTATAATCCTTTGAGTATATACCCAGTAATGGGATTGTTGGGTCAAATAGAATTTCTATTTCTAGATTCTTGAGGAATCACCACACTGCCTTCCACAGTGGTTGAACTAATTTACACTCCCACCAACAGCGTAAAAGTGTTTCTATTTCTCCACATCATTTCCAGCATCTGTTGTCTCTAGATTTTTTTAATGATTTTTCTAACTGGCATGCAGTGGTATCTCAATGTGGTTTTGATTTGCATTTCTCTAATGACCAGTAATGATAAGAATTTTTTCTTATGTTTGTTGGCCTCATAAATGTGTTCTTTTGAAAAGTGTCTGTTCATATCCTTTGCCCACATTTGAATGGATTTGTTTTCTTGTAAATCTGTTTTAGTTCTTTGTAGATTCTGGGTATTAGCCCTTTGTCAGATGGATAGATTGCAAAATTTTTTTCCCATTCTGTTGGTGGCCGGTTCACTCTAAAGATCATTTCTTTTGCTGTACAGTAGCTCTGGCATTTAATTAGATTCCATTTGTCTATTTTGGCATTTGTTGCCATTGCTTTTGCTGTTTTAGTCATGAAGTCCTTGCCTATGTCCTGAATGGTATTGGCTAGGTTTTCTTCTAGCGTTTTATGGTGTTAGGTCTTATGTTTGAATATTTAATCCATCTGGAGTTTTTTATTGTAGTGTAAGGTGTCAGGAAGGGGTCCAGTTTTTGCTTTCTGCACATGGCCAGCGAGTTTTCACAACACCATTTATTAAACAGGGAATCCTTTCCCCATTGCTTGTTTTTGTCAGGTTTATCAAAGATCAGATGGTTGTAGATGTGTGGCATTATTTATGAGACCTCTGTTCTGTTTCATTGGTCTATATCTCTGTTTTGGGACCAGTACCATGCTATTTTGATTACTGTAGGCTTGTAGTATAGTTTGAGGTCAGGTAGTATGATGCCTCCAGCTTTGTTCTTTTTGCTTACGAATGTCTTGGTCATGCTGGCTCTCTTTTGGTTCCATATGAAGTTTAAAGTGATTTTTCCCAGTTCTGTGAAGGTCAGTGGTAGATTGATAGGGATAGCATTGAATCTATAAATTTTTTGGGCATTATGGCCATTTTCACAATATTGATTCTTCCTAACCATGAGAATGGAATGTTTTTCCATCTGTTTGTGTCCTCTCCTATTTCCTTGAGCAGTGGTTTGTAGTTCTCCTTGAAGAGGTCCTTTACATCCTTTGTTAGTTGTATTCCCAGATATTTTATTCCCTTTGTAGCAATTGTGAATGGGAGTTTGCTCATGATTTGGCTCTCTTTTATTGGTGTATGGGAATGCTTGTGATCTCTGCACATTGATTTTGTATCCTGAGACTTTGCTGAAGTTGCTTATCATCTTGAGATTTTGGGCTGAGACAATGGGGTCTCCTAAATAGACAATCATGCCATCTGCAAATAGAGACAAGTTGACTTCCTGTGTTCCTAATTGAATACCCTTTATTTCTTTTTCGTGCCTGATTACTCTGGCTAGAACTTCCAATACTATATTGAATAGGAGTGGTGAGAGAGGGCAACCTTGTCTAGTGCCGGTTTTCAAAGGGAATGCTACCGGTTTTTGCCTGTTGAATTTTGTCGCAGGCCTTCTCTGCATCTATTGAGATAATCATGTGTTTATTGTCTCTGATTCTGTTTATGTGATGGATTACATTTATAGGTTTACATATGTTGTTTCAGGCTTGCATCCCTGGGATAAGCCTACTTGATGGTGATGGATAAGCTTTTTGATGTGCTGTTGCAGTTGGTTTGCCAGTATTTCATTAAAGATTTTTGCATCTATGTTCATCATGGATATTGGCCTGAAGTTTTCTTTTTTTGTTGAGTCTCTGCTAGGTTTTGGTATCAGGTTTTTATGATGTTGGTTTCATAAAATGATTTAGGGAGGATTCCCTCTTTTTGTATTGTTTGGAATAATTATCAAATTCTAATAGTATTTAGCTCTGTCTCTGGTTGCTGGCCTGTCTTTGCACATTGCAGTAACTACTACACAGCTTTGTGTTTTGAATACCTTTCTTTTTCTAAAAGCTTTATATTTTTACATTTTAATACTTTTTCTCAAGGAATTTTAAATTTGTTAGCTTAGTTTCTCTCTAGATGAGATACAGATACATAGATATAGAGAGATCCTTTCTGTGATTGTATAAATTTGTACAGTAATTCTGAGATAATTTATGTTTTATATCTAGAAACCTGGTTGATGTTAGGTCTCTTTTATGATCTCTTATAGTGTTTTAATATGTTCATTATATAGATATTTTACATTGTTTAGTAAGTATACTTGAGATTATTTGATTCTTTTAATTGCTGCTATAAAATAAGTATTTTCTTCAATTTCATCTTCTAAGTACTATGAATATAGAAATGACATATGGTGAGATTGGGAAAAATTTTTAAATGTAGCCAAGTTCCTTCTAGAAAATATATATGAAAACACAGAGTTTGAAATTAAATACTAGTAATTAGAAAATTAGAAAATTATTATAATATCAAAAAATAGATCTTAAAACAAAAACTCATTATTTAACACTGAGTGCTACATTTTACTCATACATGTTGATGGAGGTATAACCTACCTGTCCGGATTTCACTGACACATAATTAAAGTCATAATTTCTATACTCAGATTTTGAGGTACATACATGAACTGCTAAATTTTCAAGAAGTTCAGGCTTATATACTAGGATAATTTTTCCTAAGCATTCTGTTAGCATGGTAACTTATTCACACATTGCAAGGGCCTGGGTAGAGAGATCTGGGCTCACCTGCATTCTCATTCTCTTGTTGTTCTGAGGTTCTTAGACCAACTCAACACTGAATTCCTTCTTTCCCCTCCCACATCCATCCTCCAAAGCCTTCCACAGTCTGCTCTGTGCTCTGAAAACGAGTTTGCTTCTTAAGTTCTTATCCACCTCCCATTTGTCTGTTTACCACCTTTCCCAACATAAGCTAATCAGGCCCGGGAAGCGTAAGGTCCTATGGTTGTGACAACATTTTTGAGTTTGGGTTTAGTCATCCTTTACTAGGAGGAGAGCTCTGGCTGTGAAAGTTTTTAGTGATGCTTTTCAGTCCTCTTCTTACATTGAGGCTCCACTTGTATCCCTAATTGTTTTGTTATCCGCAGGACTAGCCTTTGTGCCTTGGTCGTGATCATCCAGAGGTACCACATAGTTATATTGCTGCCACTACTAATTCTTAGGAATCGGCTACTCAGTTCATCTTAATGTAGCCATTTTCCTCAAGGCCAGCACGTCCATCAGGAGGGATTCCATCAATAGGAATATCTCCACAGAAAATGAGACTTCTTTTTGAAGGACTAAATCTTGGTGCTAAGACTGAGCTTCCAGCTCAAACATTCCCTCTTCATGATTTAAGGGGCTTCTAATTCCGGTTGTTCTTCAATGAAATCTGTTTTTGATTGCAGTCACCTCTGTTAATCAGAAATATGTTCATAGCTTTGAATATCAAAGGGTCAATTTCTTAGACTGTTCCAAGCACGTCATTACACCATTATGTGAATTCAAAAGTGGAAATAGATATCTTAGCTACCTCAAACCCCCTACAGAATCTTTCACTTGTACCTTGACAATCTATTATCTTTTACATTCTACATATAAAAGGAGGTGAGTTCCTTTCTTACATTTGGAGAATTATAAGATTTATTCAGTTCTACCTAGATAAAATGTAATCTACCTTCTGTTTTTTATCCTAAAAAACATGTTTATAACTTTTAATAATGGCAGTTTTTCTAGCCTCAAAATGTTATGTAGTTTTTATTAGTGACCTTGGATTATCCACTGATGAAAAATATTTTAGGATAAAAATAAAAAATTTTATCATATAAATCAAACTAAAAATTATTTCTTTATAATTTGCAGTTCTCTTCAAAAGATATATAGGCTGTGAGAATGGCACTAGAGTATTTATGACTGATTAACATTTAACATCTGTGAGGTCTGTTTCCGAGGATAAAACGAAGAAACTGAGGCCAGCACCAAAATAATCCAATGCAAGGGAATTTATTCAGGCTCCCGGGTGAGGTTCTGTGGTCCGGACAGGAGGGGCCGGAGAAGTCGCACGGACTCCTCTCAGACAGGGGGTTTTTATAGTGAGTCTATTTTTAGACAGTGAGTCTATTTTTAGACAAGGGGTTTTTATAGGGAGTGAAACAGCTTGATTGGTTGTGGGAGAGCA
>CAUYQU010088174.1:0-17341 GCA_963574635.1 Cheracebus regulus
ATAGCATGGGGAGAAATGCCAGATATAGGTGAAGGGGAGGAAGGCAACAAATTACACTGCCACGTGTGTACCTATGCAACAATATTGTATGTTCTTCACATGTACCTCAAAACCTAAAATGCAATAAAAAATAAAAAAAAAAAAATAGAGATCTTAGTACATGATGTAAATTCTTTCCAAATTTAATTTTAAAAAAATAAAAGGAACAAGGTAGGAGAGGTATAGAGAAAATATACCAAATAGTTCTTGTGTATTGAGCCTCACCAGGTACTGCGTGGCATTGATAAATCCAGACAAAAAGGCAGGATTTTACTTAGTGTTACCTCTAAAAGACTACACACAGAACCAGTCAAAAATTCTTGTCTATTAGGGCAGAGTATGGAGGGGTGAGAGAATGAGAAAGATATGGGAAAAAGTCCTTTTTTTTCTTTTTCTTTTTTGAGAACAGGTCTCCGTTGCCCAGAATGGAATGCAGCAGCATGATCATGGTTTACTGCAGCCTTGACCTCCTGGGATCCTCCCACCTGTCCTAGGTAGATGGGACTAAAGGTATGTACCACCACATTCGACTGCTTTTTACACATTTTTTACAGAGATAGAGCCTTATTATGTTTCCCAGACTAGTCTCAAACTTCTGTGCTCAAGTGATCCTCAGACCTATGCCTTCCAAAGTGTTAGGATTACTGGCGTAAGCCACCACGCCCAGAGCTGCAAAAAGTCTTCTCATTTGGTACCTCTTTGTTTTCTAATGTTTTATTTCGATGTGATTATATTACATCTGTTAAAATAATAACTAATACAAGTGCTCAATTAAGATAAAATAATTTTTAAGTTATCTAAAGAAGCAGAAATATTTAAACAACCCATATACCATGCTTATGTTTAGAAATTCCTTGCTAAAGATGTAATTTTACTACCACTGTAAAATGTCCCTCATTTTGCTTTGTATGGTAAATTGCCAAATTAGCCACATTTTTCAACTCTTACCATATAGAGATGGAGTTTTTCCCTGTCCCCTAAAATCTGCCTGGCCTTGTGAATTGCTTTGGAAAATGGAATGGTAACAAATTTGATGCAAGAGGCTTGGAAATTACTTAGACATTGGTCTTTCCCTCTCTTGCTGCTCTTGTACTTGAGACTTCTATGTGAAGAAATCTGGGCAGGGTGTCTGAAGGATGAGAACCACATGGCCCCCTAGAGCTGGCCAAACTCCAGGAAATGAGTGAGTCCATGCAAGATTATCCAGCTGTCAGCTGACCTGGGAGCTCACCACAGACTCCTGAGTGATCCTGTCCAAGATCACTTTAGCAATCTCAGATAAGATAAACTGATCAGCTGTCCCACAAAATTGTAGGCTAAGCAGACAGGCAGTCATAGTTTTATGTTTTACAGTGGTTCTTTGGAATAGAACTAATTGATACATTTCTTTTAAAATAGGGGCATTTTGACTATTAACATCTCATGGCAAGATTGTAGATAGTAACAAGATCATATTAAAAGAGATTCTTGAGAGATGACTGAAAAAAAAAAGGTCATGTATCTCCTGAACCTTCATGAGATTGGCTAGGCAAAATTCAACATAATACCAAGCACACGTGTCAAAAGAAAGATGTATTAGACTTTATCAAAATTAAATACTTTTGTGTTTCAAAGGACACTGTCATAAATAAATCTATCTTAGAATAGAAAGTGAGTTTGTCTGGACACAACATTTATGTGACTTTCTTTACTGTTGCACATTTTGTGGTATGAATGTTCATGCTAAAAATACTTGTGCCTATTTAGATTCTTCTAAATCTGCCCAGGTTATGCTTTGCAATCCTTTGTACATCAAACCAGCTTTGAGATTCTGCCAGAACTGAAAAGGACTCCAACGTAATTGAACTAGGATTAAATATTAGGTTTTGTCAACTGTAAAATCTACAGGGGAGCATTAGGTAGAACATTTGGTTGTTTAACTAACAGAGACAAAGATTTGCTGAGCAATATTCAAATTAGACAATCATTATTTCCAAGAACGTTTACATCGTCAGAGTAAGTAAAAATTAGGTACTATTGGGAATTTTAATCTAAAAGATCCTTTAAAGTTTAGGACTGAGGCATTACAGATTTTTTTTTTTTTAAAAGAATTATCAGGCTGTAGAAATCTCTAGAGGAAAATCTTAATCTAGATTTACTGCTGTCAGACATCTAGATTAGGTGCTTTAAAATTCTGACAGTTCAAGGGTCAAAAATTATAGCAAGGTGCCAAAACAACTCATTGGGGGAGAGAATAGTCTTTTCAATAAATAGTGCTTGAACAAGTGGATTTCCACAATGCAAAAAATGAGTTTGGACTTCTCCCTCACACCATAAACAAAAGCTTAATTCAAAATGAATTATAGATGTGCATGTAACAGCTAAAACTGCAAAACTTTGAGGAAAAAAATATAGGAGTGAAACTTCATGACATTGGCTAGGCAAAGTCTGACATAATACCAAACACAAGTGCCAAAAGAAAAGAGAGATATATTAGACTTCATCAAAATTAAATACTTTTGTGTTTCAAAGGATGCTATCATAAAAATGAGACAGTCTTCAGAATAGGAGAAAATATGTGCAAATCATATATCTGATAAGGTTGTGGTATTCAGAATACACAAACAATTCTTACAACACAACAAAAAGACAACTCAGTTGAAAAATGAGCAAAGACTGTTAATAGACATTTCTTCAATTAAGATGCAAATAGTTAATAAGCACATGAAAAGATGCTGTACATCATTAGCCAGCAATGAAATGCAAATCAACATCATAATAATATAACACTTCATACCTACTAAGATGGCTGAATTCAAAAAGACAGATAATGACAAGTGTTTGTGAGGATATGGAGAAATGAGAGTCCTTATACATTGTTGCCAGGAATGCAAAATAGTGCAGCAGCTTTGAAAAACAATCTGGCAGTTCCTCAAATGGTTAAACAAAGAGTTATCGGTGACCCAGCAATTCCCCTCCTACGTATATATCCCCCACAAAATGAAAGTATATGTCTACACAAAAGGTTATATATTATGTTCACAGTACCATTATCCATAACAGTTTGAAAAGTAGAAACAACCCAAATGTCCATCAACTAATGAAGAAACAAGAGTGTAGCATATCCATACAATGTAATATTATTAGATTATACAAAATGAAGTACTGAAACCTGATATAATATAGACAAACCAAGAAAACATACAGAGAAGCCACTCACAAAAGGCCATATACTTTGTAATTTTAATTGTATGAAATGCCAAGAATAGGCAAATCCATAGTGATAAAAAAAAAAACAGTAGTTTCCAGGTGCTATAGGAGAGGGAATGAGGGGTATGGGATTTCTTTTGGGGGTGATGAAAATAAGATTGTGGTGATGGTTGCAGAAATCTATGAATATACTTATATCAACTAAGTTGTAAACTAAAATTGAGTGAATTATATAGTATGTGAATTATATCCCAATAAAACTGTTATGTTTTAAAAATTATATCAGATGACTTACTTGACCTCATGTGAATAAATTACCAAAACCTTAACGTCCTTGACCAAATAAAATTGAATTTGAGGGATTTAGATATTTAAGAGGCAGCCAATAAATCTTTCATTTTCAGTCAAGGATAAAAAGCTAGCTATATTAAACTCAAATCTGCTAACTCAGGATGAACTTTCCGTTCCTGAATACTAAGAGAAGAAAGTATTTGGTGTTCTATCCTTGGTTAAGGAATAGTTACATTGTTCTAAGTTTGGTTTATTATATATTTCATATCTGGATTGTCCAAGCTATTATTTAGAAAAAGCATCAAGAGAAGTTATCAGGATTTTAAAAATGTGAAATATAAGTAAAAACAAAATAAGAGTGAGCTTTTTAAAGTTCTTTCCCCAACATATTCATGTTAAAAACACATGCTAATATTTCATCTTTGTTTCTTTCTTCAGCTTGCCAATGAAACAGGCAAGGTGTGATATTTTAATAATCTGTATTGCTTTAATATTCTTGTGACTGTTTTTTGCTCTAAATTTTGCACAGAGTAATTTCTCAAGAAGACACTTTAAGAAGAAATGAGGGAAATATTATTTTACATGAGAAATTCATCAGATGAATTGATAAATACTTAATAAAAATAGTTTATGGGAAGGGGTGGCGAGTAGGTTGTAAGGGGAGAGAATTAAAATCAAATTACTCATTATTTTTAGTGTTAAGATTAATTCAAAAAGTATAATCAGTGACTCGATTGAGTTCAAATTACTGTTATGTATTTAGTTTAACCTCCAATTTTTGCTTGTTCATTTTTCTTTTCCTACATTGTAAACTTCTCAAATCCAAGTAAGAAATAACTAGTTTCTTACCCGAAGTATCAGTAAAAGTGCTTAATAATAATGACAACAACCTCTTGAAATCTGCACTAGATGAAGCATGTCTATTTAGTCTTCAAAGCATTGTCAGGGTATGATTATTTCACATCACAGATGAAGCAATGGAGCCTCATACAGGTCAAATTATTAAATTATTTCTGAAACACTGAATATGCATGGAGGACTTGAATCTAAGTTATTTGCTGAGTCATTTATTTAAGAATTTCACTATTGATTAACCTGTCTAATGACAATCCTGTACAATGACTGATAGATTTGGCCATGGACCTGCTTTCCAGTTCACTCAAAACTCTGAGTATTTGTGTACAAACAGGTATGTCTAAGTTTCCTGAGGGCAACAGAGTGCCTTGAGTGCATTCTAAACTCATGTGTACAAGTGCCATTTGCTACCTTATTCATAACCCTAGAGACATTGCCTTTTGATGGAACTGAATGTTTTCTTCTAACTTTCATTCTCATGGGTGTGTTTCATCCATATTCTCTACCTATGGTCACTCTGTTCCATTTTTAAATTTCCATGTATTTGCACAGTTTCCAAAGTTTTTCTTGTTATTGATTTCTAGTTTTATTTCATTGTGGTCAGAAAAGATATTTGATATGATTTTGACTTTTTTGAATTTGTTATAATTTGTTTTATGCCCTAATGTATTAGTCTATCCTGGAGAATGTTCCAAGTGCTGATAAAAATACTTTGTTTTCAGTAGTGGTTGGATAAAATATTCTGTAAATGTTTGTTAGGTCGATCTGGTCTAGAATATGGTTTAACTATCATTTCTGTGTTGATTTTCTGCCTGGATAATCTGTCCATTGCCAAAAATGAGGTGTTTTGCCAAAAATGAAGTCCCATACTATTATTGTGTTGCAGTCTATTTTCTGCTTTAGATTTATTAATATTTGCTTTATACGTTTGGGTGCGCCATATAAATTTACTATTGTTATATCTGTAGCTAAATTGACCCCTTTCTTCTTATAATATATAACAACTTTCTTTGTCTCTTTTTAGTTTTTGACTTGAATCTATTTTATCTAAGTATAGCCCTGTTCTTTTTTTGGTTTCTATTTGCATGAAATATCTCTGCATCCCTTCACTTTCAATCTATTTGTGTCCTATAGGCGAAGTGAGTTTCTTGTAAACAGCATTTAGTTTTTTTTTTAATCCGTTCAGTCAGCCATTGTGTCTTTTAAATGGAGAAGTTAGTCCATTTATATTCATTGTTATTATTAAGGAAGACATTATGACTGCCTTTTTATTCCTTGTTTTCAAGGTGTTGTGTAACTCCTCTCTCTCTCTCTCTTTTTTTTTTTAACCTTTCTTATTTTATTTCTTTGTGGTTAAGTGATTTTTCCTCTAAGAGTATGTCTTATTTTATTGCTTTATATAGAGTCTTCATCATTTTGGTCATCATTATGAACACTTTTGGCTATGATAAATGAAGGATGTCTCCAACTAATACCGACATTATTAACATGGTGAATATTATGTGAATAGAAAAGTGGGCATTTTATTGGGGGATAAAATTGAATAAGTGTTTTAGAGGTAGTCTTTGGATCTTGATTGCCTTGCTAAGATTTTAGACTTCATTTTATCTAAAAAGACACCATTAAAGTGGTTTTTGTTGTTGTTGTTGTTGTTGTTGTTTTTATTTTGAGGAGGAGACTAATATGATGCAAGCTGTGTTTCTGTGCTTACTGTGGTTAAACTAAAAACCTAGGGGCAGAGGAAGGCTATATTGAAAAACAAAGGGCTTGAATAGGAAGAGAAGTTTTTCAGGCAATGAAGCAGAAATGCAGAGAAAAGATGAACCTGGTCTCCAGCATTTTAAAGGAAGAAATAATAAAAATGCTGGTAAAAGTTACAAAATTTCACAACTGATGGGTTGTGGGAATAAGCAAATAAAATGTGTGGTTATGAGCCAGAAGCTTTTTCCTATTTTTAAATTTGTATTACATTATTCTACTCACAGGTACTATCTAAAACTTCCAAGTAAATTTAAAAAGTTACTTGAATTTAAGGAAACTATAGAATCCATTCTCATGACTTTTTTTCACTGAATTACTTTTTGAGACACCATTGTGAAAATAAACTTACATTCTGCATTATATTATGCTTTAACTGCTAGTTATATTCATGAGTAAATTTAAAATTTAATTTTATTGAATTATACTTTAATTTTATTTTGCTCCAATGTTATGATTTCTTTTTTCTAGAAACGATTTATATTTTAAAAAACACACAAAAGAGGGGCCGTCCAACAATTACCATTTTTTTATATGCATAAATTTTCTGGGTTAGGATTTTAGACAAGAATGGCTTTTCTATATTTCATGATGTCTGAGGCCTCAGCTGAGAAGACTATGACTGTGATAACTTGAATTTCTTGGGGGCTGGCATTTTCTAGGCATTTCTGAGGCTTAGCCAGGGATTACTTGAGGCTTAGCCTGACATAACTTGAAGGCTGAGCTCAGCCAGGACTGTCAACTTGAGCACTTACATGTGACCTCTCTAAATGGCTTTCAGTTCCTCACAATATGGCATCTGGAGTCTGGGTTTTTAGCATGTTTTAACATGAAGGGTTTTTAATATGAAGCAATAGTGAATATTATCAACAGACTTTTCTGCATCTATGGATTTGTGTGTGTTGAACCAACCTTGCATGCCAGGAATAAAACCTACTTGATTGTGTTGGATTAGATTTTTGATGTGCTGCTGGATTGGGTTTGCTGATATGGTATTTTCTTGAGTATTTTTGCATCTATTTTCCTCAAGGACATTGGCCTGAAGTTTTTTCTTTTTGTTGTGTCTCTGCAAGGTTTCAATATCAGAGTGATGCTGGCCTCACAGAATGAGTTAGGAAGGAGTCCCTTCACTTCAATTCCTTAGAATAGTTTCAGTAGGAATGGTGTCAGGTCTTCTTTATACATCTGATAGAATTCAATCTGTCTTGTCCTAGGATTTTTCTGATTGGTAGTGTTTTCATTACTGAATCAATTTTGGAACTCATTATTGGTGTGTTCACTGTAGGAGGTGGCAGTAGTGGCTTTTATGACCATTTAAAAGTAGAGTATGTATACTGAAAATTGAGTTTATGATTTTTAAAAATTATTTTCATGTAAAACTTTTAATTGCAGGGCAGTTAAAAATTCTGTTAATATTTCTTTTACATTAGCCAGTGTTTTTCCTGATTTCCTTTCTGATCCAGTTATTCTGCCTTGTCTATTACCCATTTATTCCTGCAGTAAATACTCTAGTAGGCTTGAAGGCTGCTTTTCCTTACATAGGGAAAAGGGAAAAAACAATCTTATGGTTCCCACAGTCATTCCCTGTCAGATAATACCTACTTGGTCTCATGTGGATCTATAGATTCCCAACATTTCCCCTAGAAACTCCTTTATAAAACATTGCTGTCAACTTCCTTTTCTACTTTTTTTTTTTAATCAACTGTTATATTAAGTTCTGGGTACAGGTACAGGATGTGCAGGTTTGTTACACAGGTACATGTGTACCATGGTGGTTTGCTGCACCAATTAACCCAACACCTAGATATTAAGTTCAGCATCCATTAGCTATTCTTTCTCATGCTCTCCCTCTCCCTGACCCCCAACAGACCCCAGTATGTGTTGTTCCTCCCAATGTGTCCATGTGTTCTCATTGTTCAGCTCCCACTTATAAGTGAGAACATGCAGTATTTGGTTTTCTGTTTCTGCATTAGTTTGCTTAGGATAATGGCTTCCAGCTTTATCCATGTCCCTGCAAAGGACACAATCTTGTTCCTTTTTGTGGCTGCATAGTGTTCCACGGTATATATGTACCACATTTTCTTTATCTAGTCTATAATTGATGGGCATTTGGGTTGATTCCAAGTCTTTGTTATTGTAAATACTGCTGCAGTAAACATATGTGGGCATGTATCTTTATAATAGTATGATTTATAGTCCTTTGAGTACATACTCAGTAATAGAATTGCTGGGTGAAATGATGTTTATGCTTCTAGATCTTTGAGGAATCACCACACTGTCTTCTACAATGGCTGATCTAATTTACATTCTCACCAACAGTGTAAAAGCATTCCTATTTCTCCACAATCTTACCAGCATCTGTGGTTTCTTGACTTTTTAGTAATTGCTATTCTGACTGGTGTGAGGTGGTATCTCATTGTTGTTTAGATTTGCATTTCTCTCATGATCAGTAATCTTGAGCTTTTGTCTTATGTTTGTTGGCTGCATGAATGTCTTCCCTTTGAAGAGTGTCTGTTTATCTTCTTTGCCCCCTTTTTAATGTTCTTTTTTTCTTACAAATTTCTTTAAATTCCTTTTGGATTCTGGATATTAGATCTTTGTCAGATGGGTAGATTGCAAAACTTTTCTCCCATTCTGTAGATTGTCTGTTCACTCTGCCGATAGTTTTTGTTGTTGTTGTGCAGAAGCTCTTTAGTTTATTAAATCTCATTTGTTAATGTTTTCTTTCTTTGCAGTTGCTTTTGGTGTTTTGGCATGAAATCTTTGCCTGTGCCTATGTCCTGAATGTTATTGCCTAGATTTTCTTCTAGAGTTTTTATGGTTTGAGGTTTTACATTTAAGTCTTTAATCCGTCTGGAATTAATTTTTGTACAAGGTACAAGGAAGGGGCCCAGTTTTAATTTCCTGCATATGGCTAGCTGCTTGTTCCAGTATCATTAATTAAATAGGGAATCCTTTTCCCATTGCTTGTTTTTGTCAGGTTTGATGAAGATCAAATAGTTGTAGGTGTACACACCTATTTCTAAGTTCTCTATTCTGTTCTGTTTGTTTATGTGTCTGTTTTTGTACCGGTACCATGCTGTTTTGGTTACCGTAGCCTTGTAGTGTAGTTTGAAGTCAGGTGTGTGATGCCTCCAGCTTTGTTCTTTTTGCTTAGGATTATGTTGGCTATCTCTTTTTTGCTTCTGTGTGAATTTTAATATAATTTTTCCTGATTCTGTGAAGAATGTCAATGGTAGTTTAATGAGAATAGCAGTGAATCTATAAATTGCTTTGGGCAGTATGTCCATTTTCATGATATTGATTCTTCCTATCCATGAGCATGGAATGTTTTTTCCATTTGTTTGTGTCCTCTCTCATTTCCTTGAGTAGTGTTTTGCAGTTCTTGAAGAGATCCTTCACTTCGTTAGCTCTATTCCTAGGTATTTAGTGATAAGGGGAATATCACCACTGACCACACAGAAATACAAGTGACCATTGGATAACATCTCTATGCACATAAACCAAAAAGTCTAGAAGAAATAAATTCCTAGGTATATACACTCTCTCTCTGAAGACTGAAATAGGAAGAGATTGAATCCCTAAATAGACCAATAAAAAGTTCTGAAATTAGGATTACTTAAACACAAATTCTATGTCATCTGCTAAATGATAATGAGCAAGTGGTCTATACAGCATGGGTCCTCTAGACAAGGGGATCATTCAAGTCCTAGGTGGAATGGAGCAGGAGGGCGAGCAATTTTATACACTACTCAGCACAGTGTGCAATTTAAAACTTATGAATTGTTTATTTCTGGAATTTTCCACTTATTATTTTCAGATTGCAGTAGACCACAGGTCACTGAAACCCTGGAAAGTGAAATTGTGGATAAATGGGGGCTATTATGTATTGTAGATCTGATGAAGTATTCTGAAAAATCATTAGGATAGATACATAGATAACTATGTCTGGTAAAAATGGCAATTATTACTTCCAGGAAAAACAAATAAGTTCTGAAAGAAGGGACATGCAATCATAATTAATTAATTGGCTCATCAGTGGGAAACATTTTCTTAGGTAAAATATAAAGAGATGTTATTGATTAATTGTAAATGTCATGTAAGTATATTATGAGTATGAAATGTTTTAAAAAATACTTTATTAATTATGTATTTCCATATAACAAATCATCCCAAAATTTGTAGCCTAAAGCAATAAGCATTTATCTTCATACCTTTTTTTGTCCAAAAGTTTGGAAGCAATTTAGCTGTATGAGTCTCTCATGAAGCCACAGACCTAGGCTGGCAGAGACTATGGTCATCTGAGGACTTGAATGGGGCCAGGGCAACCATTTCTAAGCTCATTTACATGACTGCTGGCAGGAAGCCTTGGCTATTCAGTGGCCACTGGACAGGTGCCCAGTTTTTCACTATGTGGGCATCTTCTCAAAACATGGCTACTAATCTCTCCTGGTGCAAATAATACAAGAGAAGAGCAAGAGAGAGACCACGATGGAAGCAACAGTGCCTTTTTATGACCTGTTCCCCAAGCCAAACACTGTCACCTCTGCTTTCTTCCATTAACAAATGTTAGAAGCAAGTTACAGATTTCAGCCCACATTTCAGAGGAGGAAGATTCAGCCTGCCTCACAGTGAGTATCAGATAATTTATGGATATATTTTAAATCCACATAGAAATTTTTATCGATTATAAAGAGCATGAAAACAAAAACTTTAAATTTGATTAATCAAAAAGTATATGAGCATTTTATTTTAAAGTACAAAAATAATTGCTATTAAAAACAGCTGAAAGAAGAAAAATTTATTGTCTTTGGAGAGGAAAATTGAGAAGGTAGGGAGAAAAGAGGTAGGAAGCTGTTTTTTACATTGTTTTGCAGCCCCTTTGTAATTATTTTTAAAATTAAAGAAAGAGAAGATGGAAATGGAAAAAAAATTTTCTCACCATGTGTTTCAGCATTATTTAATGCCATATCTCTTTACCATTGAAAGTTTCCTTGTATAACATTTGTGTTACTTCTTTCATGCTGTGAGAATTACAGACCTAAAGAAAGAAAGTAAAATGTTAATGCAATTCTTCCCACCTATTTTTCCTAAAAGAAAGAGAAGGGAATGGAGGGAAAAGAAAAGTAAGAGAAGAGGATGAAAGAAAATGGGAAGAAGCAAAGGAAAGGAAAAGAAAGGGGAAAAGGAAAGGAGGTAGTTATGTTCTTCAAAGTCACCATCTTTGGCAGTACCTTTAGTATTTTGTGAAATAAGAAAGCATTAATTAAATTTAAAGAGAATTACTATACATCAATTATCTAGGAACTAGATTCCTATCTGTTGAGTGAATTAATGAGTTTCCAACAACCTTAACCCACAAATGCTGTCAAGTTTTCGAATGCTATTGATTTTCCCCCAAGGATAGAAGACGAAAACAATTTCTATATTCCTGAGGAAAATCTTATATGCAGGCTTTCTTGTTTTTATTTCCATTTGTGTACATTTTCATCTTTGTCTCCATGGCACCAAATATTGCTTCAGAAGCACAATTTTTGAAAAGCAGTGTATCCAATAATGGGCTGTGTTCTAGGGCGTGAAGCCATCATTCTCACTCTAGGATGGATCTGGGTGGGATTGTTTCTCTGGTCCCCGTATCCTTGTGTCCTTGTTCTATTCAATGTTCTTCCTTCTCTCAGGCATCTACAGTGACCCAGGAGACCTACCTGGAAGCGTGTTTTCTTGTTTCTTTCTCCTGTAGGGCTTGACCATTGTGAATATGTTAATTGAATTTCCTATACCATGAGTTTCCTATAACATTGTGAATATGTTAATTGAGTTTCCTATACCATGGAGTTAGGAACACCTTGGTGTGCCAAGGTGTTCGTATCAGTGAGGATGTAAATTCAGCACCACTGAATGGCAGAAACAACCTAAAGTGGGTCAAACTAGTAAGTATTATTTTTCTCCTATAAAAAGATGTTCAGTCATCTTAGGATGTGGCTTTCAGGCTCAGTCCTATTGCCTCAAGGTTTGAAGACGCTGGCCTCTCCTCTGGCGTTGCTTCTGCATTCCTGCCATAAAGAAGTGGAAGATTCAAGGCCAAGTAGGTGAACCAGTCAAGCCTTTCCTCTTCTAAGTAGCTTTCTCAGAAGCCCCAAGCTATGAACATAGGTTTGTTGCCTGACCACCCTTCAGTGTAAGGATGGCTGTAAAATGTAAGATTCTTTTTTCATTTTCAGTTTTTTGTGTTTGCTTATTTCTTTTCTTTTCACCCAGACACATTGCTGCTTGTCCTAAACTATGCATATTGGTTATGATATGGTCAAGTCAGTGTAGCCACTAGAGGAGACAAAAATGAAGCTTGCAAGGAAGAAGTTGTTTAGACTCACAGGTCCCGGAGAGGGGGGTCACCCTATGTCACACAAGACCACAAGGGATAGCACCAGTGTGGTTAGGAGATGAAGACAGTAGCCAGGGAAAACCTAGGCCAGACCCTTTTTTGGGGGGTTTCTATGAGAGAGGCAAGGCAGGGCAGAATAAACAGTTTAGGTTCGACTAGTTTAAATAATGCCAGTGAGCTTCAGGACATTGCGGTGGTCTTTAGTCAGCTGGCACCTAATCCTGTGATGATTTAAGGCAGAGAAAATATTGGCTTGATGTGTAAAAATTAATTAGATAAATAAGTGGTTGGGGCTAAAGTCTCAGAAGTGGTTGGTTTATGTATAAAAGATGTGCTCATGGCCAAGTTCCCTGCTATCTTTGAGAACTGGCTAGCCTTGGGAGAAGCAATCTCTCTGGCTTTTAAGATGTCAAAACATCATAAAGTACAGAAAATAAAAACATTATTAATATACTGCTATGGCAAATTGCTTGCCAAAGAACAGCAATAATTTCGCTACTGTTTCCCGGTCCCCTTGGAATGTGACTTTGAACCTTCTCCCACTGACAGATGGGGTGGAGTCTACTTCCCAGCTTAAGTCTGGGCTCACCTTGTAACTTGCTTTGGCCAATCAAATGAAGTGGAAGCGCTGTAGTGTCACTTCCCAGCCTCGGCCTCCAGAGGTAGGTGTTTGAATGCTTTGTGTCACTCTCTCAGAACTGTATTGCTCCCTATCCAGGCTATCCCACTGGATGGTGAGAGACATAGGGCCCTTCACCTCTGTCACACAGCCAATAGCTAGCAATCCCCAGAACCAGTTATCTAGTTGGAAAGCAGGTGATTACAGACATATAAATAAGACTAGCAGAGACAAAAAGAACCTCCCAACTGAACCAAGCTGGTATAGCTGACATACAGAATTATGAAAGGCTATTGTTTTAAGCTACTAAATTTTGTGACAAATTATAATGCATCAGAGGCTAATTGATACAATTGCCCTATAAAAGTAGGGTTACATAGGTAAGGGAGAAGGTAAGAAGGGATATTGTTTAGGTACCTGGTTGGGTCTGCCATGAGGTGAACCAGTATTTCCCAACTCTGTCATATTCTTGGGACTCAATGGAACTGATATCTTTTTTAATTTATTTTTAAAAATTCAATAATATGGCTGGGTGTGGTGGCTCACTTCTGTAATCCCAGCACTTTGGGAGGCTGAGGTGGGCAGATCACCTGAGGTCAGGAGTTCAAGACTAGCCTGGCCAACATGGTGAAACTCCCTCTTTACTAAAAATACAAAAATTAGTTGGGCATGGTGGTGGGTGCCTGTAATCTCAGCTACATGGGAGGTTGAGACAAGAAAATTGCCCGAACCTGGGAGGTACAGGTTGCAGTGAGCTGAGATCGTGCCACTGCACTCTAGCCTGTGCAACAATACTAAAAGTCTGTCTCAAAAAAAAAAGAGTCAATAATATAATAATTGTTTAATGATTATTTATTTTTTTGTTTTTAACTTTAAAAATTTTCATTTTACTGGCATAAGAGCACTTAACATGAGATCCGTCCTCCTAACAAATTTTAATTATGCAATTCATTATTGTTGACTCTAGATATATTACAGAGCATATTCTTAGAGCTAATTCATCTCACTTAACTGAAGCTTCATGCCTGTTGATAATAACTCCTCATTTCTCCTCCCCTCACCCCAAGTAACACTCATTCCAGTCTTTGATTTTATGAATTTGACTATTTTAGTTGCCTCAGACAGGTGGAATTATACAGTACTTGTGTTTCCGTGACTGTCTTATTTCACTTAGCATAATATCCTAAAGGTCCAAGCACTTCACCCTGATTTTAAAAGAAAGCTGAGGTAGTCAGATACTCAGGATACATATTAACTGGGCACAAGGAGGGCATCTGTGCATGCTACAGCCCTGTGTCTTTCTTAGTTTCGTGGTTTGGGCCATCATCAGGTTTAGATGTTTTCATTTTTACTTATATATGGCTAAATAGGAGAATGAAGAAATGCTAATTTGGAAAATTAACATGATACTTAAAAATCTCGTTAAATTGTCTTTACCAGCCTGTGGGCTACAGTCATGTTATCTATTTCTTGGACAGCAGAGAGACTTTCTATGGCGCTCAGGAGCCAATAGTAAAAACGAAAAATATAGCAATGGTTATTAGATCCAATGTGGCATGTCATGTATTGAAATAAGCACTAACCACACTTATAAAATGTAATTTGAAAAGAAATACATCTAAGTACATGTCAGAAACCTTCTTTTGCATTTCCTCATTTTGAAACATGAAAAAATTGTACATATAAACCATTTTATGTTTTATACAAATGTTACAATTCCAAGTATCAGGTCATAAAATTTAGTATTCGTGGTACATACATTGAATGCTATGATATGAAATTTTATCAAGTATAGTTTTATATATATTCATCACCAAAACTAATTATGATATATCTTTGATAATGAACTTAAACAGTAGGTCTCATATGAAATTAGAACATTTAAAAATATGAATTAATAGATTATGGATAATTATTAAACACTTTAATATGTACATATATTGTATATTTATATGTACACAGTGTATGTATATAAGTATACATGTATATGTGTTGATCTGTGTTGTGATTTTTTTCTCCCTAATTTCAGTCTTGAGGTCCCTCTCTGGCAGGTGGCTATAAACTCTAGCCCTTATAAGACTTCAGGTGATTTGGTTGTGGATGTTTATAGCATGCCTTTCAGGAGGTGCCTTTTTATACTGGAGGATGGCCTAGTGTCTAAGTGTCCAAACCATGAGCAGGTGTCCCTTTCACAGGAAACTTATTGATACTGGCAGATGCTCTTGTGCTCTCCTCTGACCTGTGTCCACTTATTTCTAGCAAGATAGCCACTGTCTAGAAGAGCCCTGACCTGGAGAGAAGCGAGTTTCAGGTGTGGGGTTCAGGTGGCGAGACACAGAGGAGGCAGCACATGAACTCACAGAAGCAGTTCATTACAGTGTATCCCTAGAGGCCACCAGAGAAGAGGAGAGCCATGGAGGGTGGGGGAACAGTCATGGAAGCACTGTGCTCAGCCAGCAGGTGAGGAACCTATGGGAGAGATACCTGTGGGCCTAAGCCTTATTGGTTCCAGGGCATTGCCCAAGCAGCTTTCACCCAGGCAATTCTAATGGGTGGGTTTAGAGAAAGCCAACACAAGTCCCAAAAGGCCACACTGTGACTTGGGAAATGTTGCCATAGCATATCTGCACAGTCCATGCGAGATGGGAGGGCCAGTGGAGAGAGTCTGGTGGGTTGTATGTAACTATATGTCCCATAGGGAGGTGGTGTACCAGGAGGCAGGTGTATAGGGCAAATTTCTGGAGCCACCACAGGGAGGAGGAGACAGAGAGCTAGAAACTGTGTCAAAGGTGACTAAGCCCTTCTTGCATGAGATGGTTAGCCCTATACTCAAAATAAATGCCCAAGCAGCTCAAAATTACAAGTATTCACTACAGCATGTATATGTATAAGCTGGGTTGATGTATGGATGTGTTTCTCCAGGGCTGCTGGGCATCTTTCCAGATTTGGGGTCGTTTGTCTCATCCGTAAGCATCAGACTCTGGGCATTGACAAAGGACAAGTTATCTGCAGCTTTAGCCACTATGTCAGCAGAATCCAAACTGGCTGCCCCACTCTGGGTGTCTCAGTTGCCTCAGTCTGGGCATCCCAGCTGTTCCCATGTGTCCCAGCAATGTGTTTCTTTTTTGTTTCTGAAATGGCGTTTTCTTAGCAAGCCCTTTCATGTTGTAGACTCTTTGGGAGTTGCAAGTAAAATTAATTTGCCAGGCATGATTCTTATTAGAATTTTTTTCCAAGAAGCCAACATCTGATAATTTGGGGCCAATTCAATAGGGAAGTACAGAAATGTTCAGAGGCTAAACAGGATGAAAAATAATGAAGGCCATCTTCTTGCTTTTTACCCGAGGGATGATAGAAGTCTGGTGTTTCAATCTACTTTGAAGTTCCCAGCCACAGGGATAATTTAAATTAATTAATATAAAACAATGTTTTGTGCAGATGCGGTTGAGCCTGTATATAAGAAACTCGATATGCTTCGAAACTAACTGCTTGTATTAATTTTCTATCTTAATTCACTATGGGCCTGCTCTCTGAACATCTCCATCTGTAGCAGACCTGGTTTCTTTTCTTAGCAGTAGGTCCTAGGGCAGAGAGGAGTTATCTGGTTTCCTCAGCTTCCCATAAATTTGTAAAGAATAATTAATGAAGGGCCAACACTATAATCTATTTTCAACTCACTTGACATAACTATGTTTTCTGGGTGCACAGCTGAGATTTTCCAAATAACAATAAACATACCTTCTTCATGTCCTTACTCCGAGCTACTGAACTGCCAGGAGTGATTCCAGGTAAGTCTCTTCTTAAGGAGACTAGTCTTTCACATGGAAAAACAACCTTAGAGAGTTTTTACATTTTATTTCTGAATTGGATTTTATATCTGCCAAGGGACTAGACTATATTTTACTCTTCATCCTTATCCCAAATCTATATTGGGAGCACAGATATTTACATATATTTGAAGCACACACAAATTTATTGATGGGACTTATAGAGAACTAAGTTGGAATATTCATAATTTAAGGAAAGATCTTCTCATGTCTGCATTAGAGTTACACAGTAAGAATTCCAGGAGAGAGATCCAAGATGGCAGATTAGGAGCAGCTCAGGATTGCAGCTCCCAGTGAAAGTGCAGAGGGTGAGTGGACGCCGCATTTCCAGACGGATTTTTATTACCCCCAGACCAGGAGATTCCCAGGCGGAGCAGCCCC
>CAUYQU010088176.1:0-11267 GCA_963574635.1 Cheracebus regulus
GGGGTCTGTCAGGGGAAAATAGGGGAGGGACAGCGGGGGGTGGGGAGTTGGGGAGAGACAGCATGGGGAGAAATGCCAGATATAGGTGATAGGGAGGAAGGCAGCAAATCACACTGCCATGTGTGTACCTATGCAACAATCTTGCATGTTCTTCACATGTACCCCAAAACCTAAAATGCAATTTAAAAAAAAATTTTTAAACCAAAAGAAAAAACATGTATCGCCCCACAGTTCTGGAGGCTCTACGTAGAAAATTAGGTGCCAGGAAAGCCACAGTTCCTCTGAAAACTATAAGGAAATCCTACCTCCCTCTTCCTAGCTTCTGGTGGTTGCTGGCAATCATTGGTTTTCCTCAGCTTGCAGCGTAACTCCAACCTCTGCCTTCCTTACCACATGGTATTCTTTCTGTGTGTCTGTCTTCACATGGAAAGTTACATTGGCTTAGGGGCCTACCCTATTCCAGTAAAACATCATCTTAACTAACTACATTTGCAATGACAATATTTCCAAATCAGGTCACATTCTGAGATCCTGGGGATTAGTAATTCAACATATTTGGGGGATGAGGAGACACAATTCAACCTATAATAGACATTTTAAGTACTGTACACAGTTGCATAAGATGACACAACTAGGGAATAGCAATGGGAGAACTGTAGTTTGTTACCACCCAGGACTGACTTTTCTTTTTTTCATGTGGGCTGTAGTGGTATCACTCAGGACTTTCTAACTCCAAAATCTTCACTGTCCAACCATCTTCTTACTCTTCCTCCAGATAGATGGTATTTCCTTGGTTTCTGCAGGGGGCTGGTTCCAAGACCCCTCAAAGATATCAAAATCCCTGGTGTTCAAGTCCTTTACATAAAATAGAATTTTTTTGGCATAAAATCTATATACAACCTCCCTTATATTTTAAATCTTCTCTAGATTACTTATAATATCTAATAAAATGTAAATGATATGTAAATAATTGTTATACTGTAATTTTTACTTTCATTTTATTTTCTTGAGACAGAGTCTTGCTCTGTTGCCCAGGCTGGAGTACAGTGATGCAATTTCTGCTCACTGCAACCTCCACCTCCAGGGTTCAGGCAATTCTCCTGCCTCGGCCTCCCAAGTAGCTGAAACTACAGGTATGTGCCACCACATCTGGCTAATTTTTGTATTTTTAGTAGAGACAAGGTTTCACCATAGTGACCAGGTTGGTGTCAAACTCCTGACCTCAGATGCTTCACCTCCCTCAGCCTCCCAAAGTGTTAGGATTACAGGTGTGAGCTACCATGCCCAGCCTGTGTTATTTTCATTGCTGTTGTTTTCTAAATATTTTCAGAGTATTTGATTGAATCCGCAAATGTGGAAGTTGTGAATACCGAGGGCCAATCGTGCTATTCTAGTTTCTATAAAGCACAAGTCTGAGGGCTCTTGGGGAGAGATTCAACACAAAGTAAGGGAGAGCCTCTGACATACCCACAAGTCCTTTTTCTTGTTCATGTATTTTTTAATTGACAAGTAAAAATTGTTACAAAGTCTTTTTTTAAAACTAGTAACAATGAATATTTGATAATCATATGAAAAGAGAAGTATTTCCTTTTGGTCTTGGACAATCATTCAGTAACAATTCCTCTTCCTCAGTCTTCTGTATCTTTTTTTTTTTTTTTTTTTGGAGATGGAGTCACCCAGGCTGCAGTGCAATGGCACGATCTCAGCTCTAAGTGCAACCACCGCCTCCCAGGTTCAAGCGATACTCCTACCTCAGCCTCCTGAGTAGCTGGGGAGGCGTGCATAACCACGTCCAGCTAATTGTGTATTTTTAGTAGAGACAGGGTTTTACCATGTTCGCCAGGCTGATCTCAAAATCCTGACCTCAAGCAATCAGCCTGCCTCAGCCTCCAAAGTACTAGGATAACAGGTGTAAGTCACTGTGCCCAGCCTAGTCTCCTGTACTTTTGACCCTCTTCTTTGCTTTTAAAAAAAACTTTAAATATAATTTATAATTTCTAAAAGCAAGGTCACAAACAACAATGATTAAAGAAAGAAAAGTTTTACCATCTTAAAAATTATATTCAGGCTGGGCACGGTGGTTCACATCTGTAATCCCAGCACTTTGGGAGGCCAAGGTGGGCAGATCACCTGGGGTCAGACGTTCAAGATCAGCCTGGCCAACATGGTGAAACTTTGTCTCTACTAAAAATACAAAAGTTAGCTGAGCATGGTGGCAGGCACCTGTAATCCCAGCTACTCAAGAAGCTGAGGCAGGAGAATCACTTGAACCCAGGAGGCAGAGGTTGCAGTGAGGTGAGGTCACACCACTGCACTCCAGCCTGGGTAACAGAATGAGACCCTGTCTCAAAAAAAAAAAAAAAAAATTATTTCATTTCTTCATATTCCCTTTCAACCCACAGCTTTATAGTAAATATTATCTGGTAAAGATTCCACATTTCATTGTCAAAATGATCTTGATTATCCTTAACACTTCGATCTTCCACATAAAATTTAGAAGCAACTTACACATTCTACCAAAAAAACCTTGATGTGAATTTCGATTGGGATTACCTGAAATTTATCAGATAATTTGGGAAGAAGTGATATCTTTTATGATAGTGCTTATATGAACATGATATTTCGCTTCATTTCTTTCTTTTTTTTTTTTTTTTTTTTTTGAGACAAGACCTTGGTCTGTCGCCCAGGCTGGAGTGCTGTGGTACAATCACAGCTCACCACAGCTCAACATCCCAGGCTCAAGCAATCCTCCTGCCTCAGCCTCCTGAGTAGCTGAGACCACAGGCATGGGCTACCACACCCAGCTAATCTTTGTATGTGTATTTTTTGTAGAGACAGGGTTTTTGTCTGGAACTTCAGGAGTTCCAGACCATATTGTCCAGGCTGGTCTGGAACTCCTGAAGCAACCCCCAACCTTGGCCTCCCAGAATGCTGGGATTATAGGCAGGAGCCACCATGCCCAGCCTAGCTCCATTTCTTGAGGTCACCTTTTACATTCTTCAATTCTGTTTTGTAGTTTATCTCCATAAAGCTCACAGGTACTTTTCTTGGACTTTTTTCCTACAAAGCCTTTAGTTTTATCATTGTATAGTATCTGTTATAAATACATAGTATCTTCTTTTTCGATTATAACTTTTAACTGGTTATTTCTATGGTACAGGAATGTTACTAATTTACCTATGCTGATTTTATATACATGGACTTGCAAAAAACTCTTGTATTGGTGCTAAGGGTATTTCTAGAGTTCTCCTGATTTTCCATGTAGACAATCATATTTCATCAAATTAAAGGTATTCTCTGTCTCCAACCCTTCCATTGGAGACAGAGAACACTGAGTGCTCTGACAGGATAGGATCACCAACAGGATGCTGAGCAATACCTATCATCTTGTTCCCTTTCCATTACTGACTTTCTTACTTCCTAACTTCCTTTGCCTCTTCCCTGATCTGGTCTGCGTTTCCTGAAAGAAGCTGAACAAAAGCTAAGGTCTCCCCAGGTAGCCATGTGTTGTTGCAATGGTCGGTATGTGGATAGCTATCCCACCTCAAAGCCTATGTCACCTACATAAAATCAAACACAGTAAAGATAAAGTGCAGACTTTCAGACACTGCTTGGACTTGAAAATATATACTTCAGCTTCAAAACAGTAAAACTAAGCATTTAATCTGGGGACATAATAGCTTCCTAGGGGCCTACCAAAGGCACCAAAAATTATAACATACCTTTATTTATTTATTTATGTCTAAGTAGATATAGATATCATCATTCCTTTAAGAATTTTTCTTTTTATACACACACACACACACACACACACACACACACACACACACAGATATATCCACATATATAAATATTCACTTTTTTTTTCTGAGGGAGGGTCTCACTCCCATTGCCCAGGCTGGAGTGCAGTGGCAGGATTTCAGCTCACTGCAGCCTCAACGTCCCTGGCTCAGGTGATTCTCACTCCTCAGTCTCCTGAATAGCTGGGACTGCTGGCATGTGCCACAATGCCCAGCTAGTTTTTGTATTTTTAGTGGAGATATGGTTTCCCCATGTTGGCTAGGCTGGTCTCAAAACTCCTGGCCTCAAGTGATCTGCCCACCTCAGCCTCCCATAGTGCTGGGATTTATAGGCACGAGCCACCACACCCAGCCAGAAGTTAACTAAAATCTTCTATATATCATTTCCCATCTATGCAACTGAATTCACTTATTTCAAATATCTAACATTCAACTCTTAAGTAGAATTATCACAAGCATTTAACACAATTATATAAAACAACATTAAGCACCTACTTTCTTGAAGAAATTATTTAAGATGGCCAATAAGGCTCATGACACTTACTATTTTCACAAATCAGAGGCTGACTTCAAGCCTTTTGCTGAATTTGAAAATGTCCATATACTTGGCATCTTCTATCAACAACAAATCCCGGTAGCCTAGGTTCTATTGAAGGCTTGACACAAGCACCTTATTAGATCTGTGATGTACCTCTGTAAATCACATCCTATCTTTAGGCACAGATGCCACGATTAGCACCTCATGAGTGATGGCACCAGTTAAAATGTAATCTTCTCTGTGAACAGCATCAAGGCAAGCTGTCTTATAAATAAAGTCAGCTCCACTGTGAGTGATGTTACTCACCAATGTATACAGCATCTACATTTCTTAAAGAAACTCATAAAGAAATAAAGCACTCGTACCTCTAGTTTTTCACTGAACTCCTCAGTATAGGGAATAAATCGACTATCTGTGTCCCCCTTGTAAAACCAAGTACAGCGTCTCACTTCGGCGGGCTCCTCTTCCCAGTACACAGCCTTCCTTATTCGGTCATAGAGGTAAACATCGTAGCGCCCTCCATCTGTGCCAAGAACCACACTCTCCGGATCTGGCTGAACTAGAGAATAAAATTAACACTTTTCCTGACTGATACAAGGCATACTTTAAAATAATAAATAATCCGCTAGGCACAGTGGCTCATGCCTGTAGTCCCAACACTCTGAGAGGCCCAGGCAGGTGGATCATTTGAGGTCAGGAGTTCAAGACCAGCCTAGCCAATTTGATGAAACCCTCATCTCTACTAAAAATACAAAAATTAGCTGGGCATGGTGGCTCATGCCTGTAATCCCAGTTACTCGGGAGGCTGAGGCAGGAGAATCATTTGAATCCAGGAGGCAGAGATTGCAGTGAGCCCAGATTGCGTCACTGCACTCCAGCCTGGGCAACAAGTAAGACTCTGTCTCAAAAAAATAAAAATAAAATAATAAATAATGAATATGGTGACTACTCAATCTTTAAAGACAAAAAACTAAACTCATTTTTATTTAAAAATAGAAGTTTAAGATTAATTTGTGCTGCTCAAAATTATGACTCTTCTTAAGTAGAAAAGAAACAGCCGCCACAGCAAACTTTAAAAGCATAATTCAAGTAACTGATGGATTTGTTTTTAAATCAGAGCAATATTATCTACATACAGCAAAGCTCCATGGAATATGTTTCTAAAAGCCATTAATAGGTTGATTTTTTAAGTCCATGATCAAATATTACCAGGATAAACAAATAAACATATTTCTACACTGCAGGACTTCTCAGAGCCTTAATGCACTCCTGTGCATCATTTCTCTCAAGACCTAGATATAGAGAGTAGCATTTCCAAAACTCATCTGATCATGGAACCTTTTTTTCACAGAGCATCTCCAGGATTGGGAGTCCCATAGAAAACCCTTTATAAATGCCACCATAACTACAAATGAAAGGGAAACAGAAAAATTGAAACCTGAATTATACAAACTAATCAACTTCTCTGATTCAAAATACCTTTAAACTATGAAGTAAATTACTAAAACATTTCTTTAAATACCTTACCCAGATAACTCAGGACTTACATTAATATCATCATCTTAAGGTACACAGTCTGAAGTCTACAAAAATTAAGGAATTTGACATTCACAGAAAATAGACCATGGATAAATACTCATTCCTTCTCTTCCTAAAATCAGATATGAATGATGTATGACCAGTGCTTACCTGAATTATAGATTTCTTCAAGATTCAAAGAGTCAAACACACTAAAAGGCATCCACAGTTGTTTGTATTCTACCTCCTTGCAGTAAAACCAGTGGGGCTGAACAGGCTCATATGGGTTTTGAAGTAGAAAAGGAGGTGGCACTTGAACAGAGGGAGCCCCAGGTCTAGCAAGTACCTGCTGCTGTATTGGTGACTGCGCTGAAGGAGGAACCTGGAGGAGACGGCAAAATGAAGACTGTCATGCTCGTCCAAAAGAACTCTGAATATGCTTCACACCCAAACTGATGTTAGTAGTAATAATCCTACTTATATTTTTGGACAATTATTTAGTGCAGTAACAAGACCCCAAAGCAATTTTAAAAAGAATTCTTAAACCTAACGAAACCCCAAATCACAGATAAATGCTCAAGGTGAAGGATACCTATACCCCATTTACCCTGATGTGATTACACATTGCATGCCTGTATCAAAATATCTCATTCAACCCATAAACATATACACCTATTATGTACTCACAAAAATTAAAAATTTAGAAAAATCAATTACAAAGTAAACTAGACTTTCTCACAGAACACCTTTACAGAAATCAATCTAGCAATACATCTCCCATGATTTATTTAACCTTTAAAATGCGCCTATTCCTTGACCTAGTCATTCCATTTCTAAGAATTTATCCTAAAGATATAATTATAAAAACAAATAGGCCAGGCACGGTAGCTCACACCTGTAATCCTAGCACTCTGGGAGGCTGAGGCGGGTGGATTATTTAGCCCATAATCCCAAGTGATCATTTAGCCCATAATCCCAGAACTTTGGGAGGTCAGGAGTTTCAGACCAGCCTGGCCAAATAGTGAAACACTGTCTCCCCTAAAAACACAAAAATTAGCCAGATGTGGTGGCACACGCCTGTAATCCTAGCTATTTAGGAGGCTGAGGCAGGAGAATTGCTTGAACCCAGGAGGGGGAGGTTGCAGTATGCTGAGATTGTTCCACTGCACTCCAGCCTGGGTGACAGTGAGACTCCGTCTCAAAAAATAAAATAACAAAAATTCACCCACAAGGATGTACACCAAAAGGTTATTTAAAATAGGAAATCACTGGAAATAATTGAAATGTCTAACAAGAAACCTGATCAAGTAATATTTCACTCAAATGCTAGATCCTCTAGAATGATTAAAAATGTCTTATATCCTTCCTGTAGATATAGCTAAGAAAAATAATAAGTAAATAAACAAAAATAAAAGCTTTAGAGGATAGACATGATGGTTCACACCTATAATCCCAGAACTCTGGGTGGCCAAGAAAAGAGGATCATTTGCCAGGACTTCGAGACCAACATGAGCAACACAGCAATACCCTGTTTCTATTTAAAAAAAAAAATTTTTTTTAATCACCCAGACATGGTGGGGCACACCTGTAGGCCCAGCTACTCCAGAGGCTGAGGTGGGAGGATCACCTGCCTCCAGTAGTTCAAGGTTGCAGTGGGCTGTAATCACACCACTGCACTCCAGCCTGGGTGACAGAGCAAGACCTCCCATCTCTTTTTAAAAAAAAAAAAAAAGAAGAAGAAGAAAAAAATAATAATTTTGAATGTTGTAGAAAAAAATCTTAATAACATTTAAGGAATGTTCACAAAAAACAAATTGATAATAGAAACTATAGGTACTATATAATGTTTCCCAAAAAAAGACATATAACAAAATGAAAACAGTGGTTATCTATGGACATTTTTTATTAAATTGGGTATTCTACATTTTTCAAATTTTCTACAATAAAAATGATTTTTAAAATCAGAATATACTTAGGTTTAAATTTTTTATTTAAGAACCATTTTTGGCCAGGTGTGGTGGCTTACACCTGTAATCCCAGCACTTCGGATCACTTGAGGCCCAGGAGTTTGAGACTGCAGGTGAGCTGTGATTCTGCCACTGCCCTCCAGCCTGGACAACAGAGTAAGGCCCTGTCTCAAAAAAATATATCATTTAGGCCATAATCCCGAACTTTGGGAGGTCAAGGTAGGAGGACTGCTTGAGCCCAGGAGTTTGTGACCAGCCTGAGCAACATAGTGAGACCTCATTTCTACAAAACATAAAAAAAACAAATTAGCCAAGCATGGTAGCATTTGCCTGTGGTCCCAGCTACTGGTGAGGTTGAGGTATGGGATCACTTGAACCTCAGAAGTCGAGGCTACAGTGAGCCATTATCATGCCACTCCACTCTAGCCTGAGTGACAGAGCAAGACTTGGCTTCAAAAATACATACATATATATATGTGTACATATATGTATATACATATATATGTATATATGTGTGTGTGTATATATATATAATACACACAATTTTATATATATATATATATATATAAAATCATTTTGAAGTATTATGTCAACACTAAATTTCCTGAGATCCATAGCTGCACTGTGGTTATGTAGAAGAATGTTCTTATGCTTAGTAAATGCACACCAAGAATTTAGGAATAAAGATTCATAATGTAGTTTACTGACCTTCAAATATTTCCTTCAAAATTGCATATACAGAGAGAGAGAAAGAAATGAAGTGGGGAAGGGAGGAAAAAGGGAGGGGCAGGAGGAGGACCAAGGGGCAGGAGAGAGGGATGGGGGAAGGGAGGAGGGCTCATATATACCAGGGTGTGTACATGCACAAATTAAAAAACAAATGGGATAAAACATTAATGATAAGTAAACCTGGGTAAAGGATATTACAGTGCTATTTGTACTATTTTTATTGTTGCAACTTTTCTTCAAGTTTAAAATGATCATATTTTAAATTGTTACCTAAAAACCTTTTTAAAAATCTAATCGACAAACTACAATTAGTTTGTCATAGTTAGCAAAATACTAACTATACCACATGCCATGAATCTGGTTACTTTTCAGAATGCCAAAATCCAACATTGTCAAAAATTTGTATACTGGTATGATTTAAATGAAATAAGAAAACAGAGTCCATTCTCTATCTCTAACAAAGAAGTCAGTTACATTCTGATCACAATACTGCTAACTCTACCACACTGAAATATGTTCTTAATTCTTTTTAATCATTTCACTTTTTGTTTAATTCAGTTGATATTTCTTTGGAAATAAAATGAACAATGAGTTGAGAAAACCATATAAGGGAATTTCATAAAATTTACCCAATGCATATGTTACTCCATCAACTCCCCCTGAGATAGAGTTTGATCTAGATCCAAATTTCATAAATATAAATGAAATTACTGAAGTAATAAATTTTAGTCCCTGTAATTGAGTATTCTGATTGACTAGTATAATTGAAAGATGAAAAACTAGCAGTCTTCAACTGCTTCAACTCTCACATGTCTCCAGATAGCACTTATTATTTTTACCTTACTCTAAAATCTGGAAATACTGACATGTAGCTAACTCATTAGAATCAATTACTACTTAAATAAACAGGTAATATACATTAAAATATGAGCCATCCAATGAGCTATCTTTAAGACAATGTTTACGTCATGTAGCTTACAAAGAATATCCTCTGAAACTAATTTGTCATCATATTGATTATAAGATGTGAAATGTTTTTTAACACATAGGTTCAGATGAGAGAGAAGAAACAGTGAATAAGTAGGACACAAAAACACGTCTCCATACCGGTGGCAAAGATCCTGGAGGCATCTGGTACATCGGAACAGGGGGTCCAGAAGGTGGAGGATGAGCAGGAGGGCCTGCTGTTTGGCACTGCTGCAGCTGGGGTGGTGCAATGTAAGGATTAGCTCTGCTGCTGCCAGGGGTATGGCGATATGGATTGTATCCTGGTTGGCGGATGCCTTGGGGTGGGCTCCCAAAATTTGAAGGAGGCAGGCTACTTGGCTGAGAAGGCAGGTAAGTATTTGTTCCCATCAGTGAGGAAGGTGGAGCACCAGGTTGAGCCTTCGAAATGGGTGGTGAAAAAGCATTCGAGACATCTTGGGATCCAGTTGTAAAAGGGAGAGTACTCAGGGGCTTGGGGAATGCGGATTGTCCAACTGAGGTTGCTGCAGTTGTTAATGGTGACTGTCCAATATTCCCAAAAGGATCACTGCTGCTTGATACCTGAGAGAAATAACTAAATGTCTGTGGGGTAGACGTGTGAATAGAAGTCTGACCAAGGAAGCTGTCCTCCTCACCAACATCTGTGGAATCCTCTGAAACAGAACAGAAGAGCAAGTAGTTTAAAGGGTAGTCTATCATTCTGTAGATACAATTCCAGAAGGAAGAGCTAGCAATTATACCTCCTTATTTGTTCTTCAAACTTATATTTCCGCATTACAGACAAAAAAAAAACATTTTTTCTTTCTTTGAAAACTTGCTTCTGAGAAACGAAAAACTAGAAAACATGAATAAAACACAAGAAGAGGAAAAAAATTATAATTCACTCATAAGCCCACCTCCCAGAGACACACTGTTAACATTTTGCTACATACCCTTCCATACTTTTTAAATAAATACAAATTGTTGTTTGTTACTTTGTAAATATATATTTATATATGGGAAAAGCTTTTAAAAATAGAAACAAAATCTATACTATCTGTACTTTTTTTTTTTTTTGAGATAGCGTCTTACTGTGTCACCCAGGCTGGATTGTAGTGGCGAGATCCTGGCTCACTGCAATCTCTGCCTCCCAGGGGCAAGCAATAGTCATGCCTCAACCTCCCGAGTAGCTGGGATTACAGGGGCCCAGCACAATGCCTGCTAATTTCTGTTTTTTGATTTTTGGGTTTTTTATTTTTTTGGTAGAGATGAGGTTTCACCATGTTGGCCAGGCTGGTCTTGAACTCCTGACCGCAAGTGATCTGCCAGCCTTGGCTTACCAAAGTGCTGGGATTACAGACATAAGCCACCACGCCCGGCCTTACATATTATTATTATTTTTTTTTAATAAAAAGAATGAAAGAGAGAAAGAAAGAGGAAGAGATTTTAGAAAAAGAGAGAAAAGGAGAAAGAAACAGCAAAATAAAAAAAGAATGAAAGAAAGAAAGGAAGAGATTTTAGAAAAAGAGAGAAAAGGAGAGAGAAAGAAACAGCAAAAGAAAGAAAAGAAAAAAAAAAAAAAATGGGGAGAGAAATGCAAGATGGCCAATTAGCAACAGCTCAGGAATGTAGCTCCCAGTGAAAGCGCAGAGAACGAGTGGACGCCGCACTTTCTGACAAATTTTTGTTGCCCACAGACTGGGAGATTCCCGGCAGAGGAGCCACACGGGTCGCCAGCGTGACTCTTGA